>PIJE02002482.1:49676-58306 GCA_002895965.2 Coryphaenoides rupestris | reverse complement strand
CTAGCACCAGCAATTGGCACCAGGACTAGCACTAACACCAGCACTAGCACCAGCACCAGCAGTAACACTAGCACTAGCACTAGCAGTAACACTAGCACTAGCACCAACAGTAGCAGTAACACTAGCACTAGCACTGGCACTGGCACTAGCAGTAACACCAGTACTAGCACCATCACTTAACACTACTACCAGCACTAGCACCAGCAGTAACACCAGCACTTAGCACCAGGACCAGCACTAGCAATATAAATATACTATTATCATAATAATATAAGATACGTTAAAATAAGATAAAATAGACAGAGAATTCAGGGTTGAATAGATAACATTGTCTGGAAATGAGTGAATTAGAGTATAACTTATTGTGAAAGACGCATAGGAGGCAGCTCTCTGGCCAATAAAGTTGTTGACAACAACCCCTTGGTTGGAGATTAAAAGTTTCGATTAAATCTCAATCTCATAGAAAGTTTGGGTGATACGTTCACTGGTCAAATATAATTTGCTTTAGATGCAAATAATATTTAACATGTGTATATATGTTTTATATATTTTTGTGTTTGGGTATTTGACAATGTTTTACTGTGTCACATATATTACAAGACTTCTTCATGCTATCTGGTTTCATTAGCTGCACTTGATGGATTAGCTAGTCTGTGATGTGGAACCGCACCATGCCGGCCCTCACATTGATGGTGACACCAGCTGGGCCCAAATGGGCTCCAGAAGGTGGCCCTTTTTCAATCGAGCCCTTTTTATGCTTGCCTAGCCAAGCACAGCTTAGCTTTACTTAGCATAGCATAAGCTAGTCCAGCCTAGCCTAGTCTGACCTATCTTGACACAGACCTAACATGCATAACATGTAATGAACAGTAATAGCATAGCCTAGCCTAGCTTAGACTTTCTTAGCTTAACCTAACCTAACCGGTTCTAACTGCATAACATAACATTGCATTTAATATATTATTATTATCTTTACATTTACATTTACATTTAGGGCATTTGGCAGACGCTTTTATCCAAAGCGACTTACAAAGAGTACATTTGTTGAAGGAGAGGCAGCAATATATCACTGTGGTACCTGAAGATAAGAATAGAGCTGTTTTCGAGCATTCATATTTACGAGACGAATAGAACGAGTTTCATAATTGCCAAGTTGCCTGCATAAGTAGCTGGGCAGGCGTGCAATTCTAAGCATCTGAGACATCTGAGAACGAACAACAATGCTAAGTGCCATTAATAAGTGTTAAGACATATAAACACGCAGGTTAGTGCTGGGGGGGGTTATGTAGAGTCCAGGTGAACTCTGAACAGGTGGGTCTTGAGTCTCTTGTTAAGGAGGGGGGTTATGTAGAGTCCAGGTGAACTCTGAACAGGTGGGTCTTGAGTCTCTTGTTAAGGAGGGGGGTTATGTAGAGTCCAGGTGAACTCTGAACAGGTGGGTCTTGAGTCTCTTGCGGAAGCTGGCGAGCGACTCGGCCGTCCTGACATGAGCCGGGAGCTCATTCCACCACTGAGGAGCCAGAACCGTGAAGAGTTGGGACTTGGAAGAGCGATGTTTGGCTGTTTTTAGTGAAGGCGGTACCAGTCGTTTGGCAGAAGTTGCCGAGCGGAGTGCTCGGGCTGGGGCGTAGGGTCGGACAAATTTTTGGAGGTAGGTAGGGGCGGTTCCGTTGACAGCCATGAAAGTCAGTACCAGTGTCTTGAATCGAATGCGAGCGATTACCGGGAGCCAGTGGAGGTTGCGGAAGAGGGGGGTTACATGGGAGAATTTAGGTAGGTTGAACACGAGGCGTGCTGCTGCGTTGGAGCGAGAAGAGGAGAGAGGGTACCAGTCGTTTGGCAGAAGTTGCCGAGCGGAGTGCTCGGGCTGGGGCGTAGGGTCTGACTAATTTTTGGAGGTAGGTAGGGGCGGTTCCGTTGACAGCCATGAAAGTCAGTACCAGTGTCTTGAATCGAACGCGAGCGATTACCGGGAGCCAGTGGAGGTTGCGGAAGAGGGGGGTTACATGGGAGAATTTAGGTAGCTATTGCCAATATTATACTGGCTATGGCTATACTTTTAATGCTTGTTGCTAACAAATTGCCAGTTGTTAGCAGTAAGAGATCTGTTTTTTTTTAAATACAGTTTTACATGCATTTTTCATTATTTTAACATGTAGGCCTACTTTTAACTACATACTACACGTGGGCGCACACACACACACACACACCCACTCACACACCATTCACTCCTCTTCAAAATGCCTGGCTTCATCCCTTATTCTAAACATCCTGTTTTATCACACACACACACACACACACACACACACACACCTACGCATGCACATGCGCACGCAGGTAGAGCACACACACACACACTCATGTAATCAAGCACACAACCCCATCTCTTAGCTGCTCTCTCTGCTGTACCAGCTGAGGAGTAGAGAACAAGAGAGAGAGGGAGAGAGAGACGGAGCAATACAAAGAGACAGATAAAGAGAGCAAGAGAGTTGAATCAGCCACTTAAGCTGTGCTTTGTTATGCTCGCTTGTGATTGGCCAGTCTTTACTCCGATAGCTCGGGTCCTCCAGGGTCTATTTGCAGGGGCCAAGCGGTGCTCCTGTTGAGTGGTAAACAACGAGTCACAGAGTGGTTGTTACCATGATGCATTAGAGATGGTTATGCTCCGGGAAGGTTACCTTCAGGTATTAGGCGAGAGATGGTGAAGTTGAGGTATACAGTTTGAAATTCTTACATGGTATTCGATTATTATGTTGTATTTAGATTATGTTTAGGTGTTAGATTAGAGATGGTTCAGTTTAGGTATTAGGTGAGAGATGGTTAGGTTATAGATGGTTAAAGGTGCAATAAGTCATTGAGAAGCTAAGAAATAAACATATGATGTCATCATCACAATTAACTTTGTATGGTGTTGACGTCATTTCTAAATGGCGGTGCTGTTGTTTGATGCCTGTTTCTCTTTTCAAATGACAAACACTATATTCATTTTTGCATATACATTTCTTCATTTATTAGCTTCTCAATGACTTATTGCACGTTTAAGTATGAGTGAGAGGTGGTTAAAGTCCCAGTGAACGTGTAAACGTGTTAGTATGCCTTCTATGATCTTTAACATGGTAATACAGTATATTCAATTTTCTCACTGGTACTAAAATAAGACTGTATAGAGAAAACGAGTGTTAAATCCTATGGTTTTTGTTTCCAGTCTCCACCAACCAGTTTGTGATCGCTCTACCCTGCTCTGAACCCAAATCCTGAGACAGGTAATTAAGGAGCAGGTAGGGGTTAGACAGTGAATACAGAGACAGGTCATTAAGGAGCAGGTAGGGGTTAGACAGTGAATACAGAGACAGGTCATTAAGGAGCAGGTAGGGGTTAGACAGTGAATACAGAGACAGGTCATTAAGGAGCAGGTAGGGGTTAGACAGTGAATACAGAGACAGGTCATTAAGGAGCAGGTAGGGGTTAGACAGTGAATACAGAGACAGGTCATTAAGGAGCAGGTAGGGGTTAGACAGTGAATACAGAGACAGGTCATTAAGGAGCAGGTAGGGGTTAGACAGTGAATACAGAGACAGGTCATTAAGGAGCAGGTAGGGGTTAGACAGTGAATACAGAGACAGGTCATTAAGGAGCAGGTAGGGGTTAGACAGTGAATACAGAGACAGGTCATTAAGGAGCAGGTAGGGGTTAGACAGTGAATACAGAGACAGGTCATTAAGGAGCAGGTAGGGGTTAGACAGTGAATACAGAGACAGGTCATTAAGGAGCAGGTAGGGGTTAGACAGTGAATACAGAGACAGGTCATTAAGGAGCAGGTAGGGGTTAGACAGTGAATACAGAGACAGGTCATTAAGGAGCAGGTAGGGGTTAGACAGTGAATACAGAGACAGGTCATTAAGGAGCAGGTAGGGGTTAGACAGTGAATACAGAGACGGGTCATTAAGGAGCAGGTAGGCGTTGTTCATGAATGCTGAGGACATTGGGGATCGAACCCAGGACCTTTTGACCGTGGAAGGGGCGACTAGACACTCCAGCCACTAGACTGTGCTGCTGCCTAATAGTGGTGGACACACCGGCGCGGTGGAAGGGTGGCGGTGGTGTCTGGGTGTGGTGGCCCCAGACACCGAGGTTCAGGCAGCCCTTCAAAAGCCATTAGAGCGAACAGGCTGTTATGTATCTCCGTTCCAGAGGACCTCCTCGTAAATATGGCATGTCGCGCTCACATGCTCATCACTCTGTGTGTATGTGTGTAATGTGTGTGCTTGTATTTGTGTGTAAACCTGTGCATGTGTTCAGACGTGTGCTTGTTCTTGTCTTATATGTGAATGTGCATAAACCTGTGTGTGTGTGTGTGTGTGTGTGTGTGTGCGTGTGCGTGTATGAACCTGTGAGCATGTGAGCATGTTTGTGTATATGTGTGTGTGTCACACATATGCATGCACGCGCGCACACACACACACACACACACACACACACACACACACACACCACCCACTGCTTAATTGATTCCATTTTCAGCAGAAAAGAAAATTCTGGCCAAGACAAGTCTGCATTGTGCCGTGGGTTAATTTATTCTGTCTGTCAAGTGAAATTGCTGCCATTACAGGTATTACAGGGTGGTGGTGGCTCCCTCACAATGGGCCGTCTTGTATTCATGGCCGCCACATTTTGCTTCCTGCGATCTGATTGGTTGAGGCTGGAAGTAGATCTTTATCAGAGGCTCTGGCGCATGTTCCGATGCGCCGCTGCGGTGATTTTCTCCTTGACGCGTTTGGATGTTGGATGTACTGCACACCCTTTAACAAGATGTACTTAACACCTTTAGATGCGATGTACACTGTAACAAGAGACACACCCTTTACGAACATGTCCTTTTACTGTACGGCCCCTTGTGGAGCCGAAGCATTACGGAAGTTAGAGACTAGGGGTCAGTAACCCGTCCGACAAGAGAAAGGCGAGTATGATACGATAGTAATGAACTTTCAGACTCTCCATCAAGCACCCATAGCGAGAGTGGATGTAGGTAAGCTGCCCCATGGGCATACATATCCAGCACGTAGCTTATCTTTGTTATATACACCAGGTTAGGAGTGCCAACCAATGTCTTTTTGTTAGGTAGGGAAGCTTTTTGGTTAGGTAGGCTAGGGAGATGTTTTACTATGTTCATTTCTTTGGCACTGCTCATAGTACCCTTGTTCCCTGTCACGTTGTGTTAAAATAAATATAATTTTGAATATATATCCTGGTTTCCTGTCCACTGTGTGTTCCCACTGTATCACCCTCGGCATACCACGTTATTGCCCTCAAGGGGGCGTCACAGAAACGCAAAATACAAACAACAAAAGACAACCAGTCAGCAAGCCAGCGGAAGAGGCTGAGAGGATCCCGACCACTGCAAATACCCGATTGCCACCAGGTATTTGCACTGGTCACCTGGAGAACCCACCAAGAATACAACTGTAGCTTCACTTAACATTGGAGATCTGATCCATAAGTCGATGCCCAATACTCCTACTTCATTTTTTAAATTGGATCAATGTTCTTGGCTTCTCGGACAATCTTTGGTGACGCCTTGATGTAACTGCCAAATAAACTTATATTTACATTTTATTTACCTATCTATTTGAGAGACGCTTTTATTCAAAGCAGTGCGACTACAAGCTTGATGCTCAAAACCATTGTATAATGACACAATGACGTGATACCAATTGTTACAAAAATGGACAATTATTGCATTTGTCAATCAGTGTGACCTGCCACCAACTTTGGACACACAATTCCTCATTTATGAAATGGACTCACTCTCGATAGCCTCCGTTTTCTAAATTGTACATTAAGCAACTATTAAGAGCATGTCAAATCAGCAAAAACCATAAAAAAGAATAATCATAAGAAGCAAGAGCAGGAGCAGCATAATCATAATGACCATAATAAGTTATAATTCTTAATTATTCTCTTGTTATTATTAATATTATTAATAATATACAATAATCACAATAACAATGACAACAATAATAAGTAGTAAGCAAGTAGGTTATCATCTTCGCTCCGGTTCTCGGCACCCTAATAAGAATGATAATGATAATGTTTGAGGATGCTGGCAGAGGGGCGGGACCTGTCACCATGGGGGGGGGGGTGAGATGCGGTAGCGCACAGACACTGGGCCTGCAGTCGCACCGCGGGATGCACATACGGTAGACGTATGGAAATGAACCAAATACTACGCGACTGACCCCGTGACACATCACCGCATGTGAAAACAAACCCCCCCCCCCGCCGCCGCAGACGGAAGAACACTGGAAGAGAAACCCCTCTGTCCGGTTCGAAGCCACCCGAACGAGCGACGCGTCTTGCCGCAGAAAACATCGTCGCCGGGGCTCCTCTTCAGTCAACGCGGTGTCGCTGGGTTGGCTCTCGCAGCGTCAGGACACACCGGGCGGCGCCGAAGACGTGGATTGTGTGAGCAGCCTCTCCTCACGGTCTCCGAGCACCGCGGCGCGTTTCTGTCAGGATGGCGTTAACGATCTGTACGAGGTTTACCGACGAGTATCAGCTCTTCGAAGAACTGGGAAAGTAAGCACCCGTGTGTGTGTGTGTGTGTGTGTGTTTTATTTTGTGTATTTATCATTTGGGCATCATCATCAACATCATCATGGTTGTATGTAATGTCAGTCAGTTATGTTATATCACATGCCTTGGAATAGGACAGTGTGTGTGTGTGTGTGTGTGTGTGTGTGTGTGTGTGTGTAGTAAGGACATGTTGGTGTGCCCACAAACGCTTTCGCTGGTGTCATCACGTAGCACACAAAGCATAGGGAATTAATATTGAGCCACATTTCCTTGGATCGATATAGGCTGATCAATTATCGGCCTACTGAAGCTGCCGAATGATCTGCAGGCTATTCTATTGCTAGAGCTATATTTGATGCTTTTGGGGGTTGAACGGATTTCGAGGCCTCTATATATATATATATATATATATATATATATGTATGGCATATATAATGCAAACTGCAGCGGCCATGAGCGCAAGACGAGTGCGTTCTTCCATATTGTACAATGAGAACATGGCTTCAGACGATGCATGCATCTGGCTGAGTGAAGCGGTGAGCTTGTGGCCCCTGCGACACACACACACACACACACACTCGGTGCTCCGGGGGCCTAATGCGACAGCAGACCTTGGAGTCGGAGATGATGACACATCCCGCTGCCGACCACCGAGCTGCTCAGCCACACAGGCATCACTCACCCTGAGAGAGAGAGAGAGAGAGAGAGAGAGAGAGAGAGAGAGAGAGAGAGAGAGAGAGAGAGGTGTTGGGGTGGTAGTGGGAGTCTGACCTGCAGTCTATTTACCACCCTATGGTCAGAGTAAGCCTGCAGCCTCGCTTGACATTCAGTGAGTGCAGAAAGACAACCATTCACAGTCAGTGTAATGCACTGGAGTACCAGATGCACTGTCTACCTCCAAAGCATGGTGCTTTGGAGGCCTACGTTGCGTGACATGAGGATGAGGATTGGTGAGGGCATTGGACAGATGTATATATAAATATACATCCGTCCAATGCCCTCACCAATCCCACCTCACCAATCCTCACCAATCCCACCAATATATACGTATACATATGCCTTATCTGTGCTACTACACCATTTATTATATTACTGGTATATTGTAGTGCTGTGGTTTTTCCACGGCCCAATTTCCCATATCTGAAGTTAAACTAATTACTCATGTAGGCCTACTGATGACTAATAACACATGCTTTTTTTCATCTGAATATACATTGAACTGAATGTACAATGTATTGACGAAAATAAGTTAATTTAATTAATTATTTATGTTGTCTTATGAGAGGATGTCAAAAATGAATGATTTTTATTTGTAAAATAAAACATACATTTCTGAATTGTTTCCTACAATACCATGAGGCTGTGTATGTACTGGCATAGTTTGTGCTAGTCGTAGTTTAGTTTGTTACTCTAACTTTGAAAGTGTCTCATCAATAGGACAGGCCTGAAATATTTTGAATGATAGTGTAACCACGGTAACCATACCAACCTTAAATTAACTTTCCTTCCAATCAATCATAGGGCCTACAGCGTCGTGATCGGACCACCGGGCTGTTTCACGTTGTCTCAGCCACACAGTGAAATGAAGGATAAACCGTGCGAGGAATGCAGCAGCATTCAGTTAGCATGTAGCCTAGTCGGGTCTGCAGATTACGCCGTGCTGCCTTGTGGCCATAAGGACACAGTCCTACAGAATATGAGTGTTATGTAACATGCCATGCGATGGACATCTCCTCTTCCAAATCCCTTTTAAATTAGAGCTAAGCTGGAACTGTATGCCGCCATCGCGTGTTTAGTTCATGCTTCGTAAAAAAGGTTTATGAATGTATTATAATCTGTTTGATGAACACATCTGTGATGTTATGTGTCTTTTCTCTCGTGTTTGGAGATGAATTCAATACACTGTACAATACAATACTCACTGACAACAATATTATATAGATAGTGGAAAGCCCATAGTCAGTTGACACATGCTTACACTGCATATCCACGAGGCACATTCTATCCAAAATAAATAATAAATAGCGAGTGAATAAATAACAAGTTATCCATTCACA
>PIJE02002482.1:22500-45885 GCA_002895965.2 Coryphaenoides rupestris | reverse complement strand
AGAGCATCCTTGACCGTGGACTATTGCCCTGTCTTGAGTAGAGAGTGTGTTGTGTGTGTGTTTAGCGCATCCACGCACAACACGACACACACACACACACACACACACACACTCACACACACACACACACACACACACACACACACACACACACACACACACACACACACACACACACACACACACATGCACGCACACGCTCACACACACACACACACACACACGCGCACACGCACACGCTCACACACACACACACACACACTTGCACACACACACACTTGCACACACACACACATGTACACGCATACGCAAAAACACACATGCAAACACACACACATACACATGTTCACACACACACACACGCATACACAGGCACACATTCACATTTATACACACATGTTCCTTCCGATACACACGCCGCACATCTACAATCCTTACCACATCCTCAGTCCTCAGTCAAGCTTCGCCACTTCCTTTATTTCAGTTCACTGCCTGTGTGTTTGTTGTCAGTGTAAGCTTGACTCTGATAACCATTTCCACATTCTGCTCCATGCTAATTCCCCGCAGACTTGCACAGATTTGGGGGCGTCGTGATTTGAGTGCATAGATAACTTCTCTTTCTGTTCAGATACAATCACTCGTTAGTATCTTGTGGACCATCGGCGTCCACCGATAATGTGATGAAAAGCGCTTGGATAAGAATCCAATCGTCAGCATAGCACACTGTATAGTCAAACTGACTGTCGTGCAAACGCGTGACGTTTTCATGGTAAATGCATTGTGAGTGACTGGAAAATACAAGCGCTGGCAGAAAAGAGAGATTATTGACAAAAATAAGCAGCGGAACAAACACAGTGTGGTGTCCCTGTTGCCAGGCGATGTGTTTATTAGCCTTTCTGGAACACACATTTGGAACACCACGTCGAAGCGTCTCACGGCAAACCTGTACTCCAGCGACAACATTTAAGGAGAGATGGGGAGGACAGGGTGGTGCCACGGGGAAGTGGAGACTCATGAGAGATTTATACGGAGGGAATGAACCAAAACGCGCCCCCTCGGTAAGGCACGGGGGCCCGGTGGCGCACTATATTTTACACGCGCAAGGTGTTTTGTTTGGCTCGCACCCGCGTCAATTCTTGATGGAACGATTCACCCGAAAGCCAGTCCAAAAAAAATCCTTATTTCTTTTATTTTTTCCCTCCCTCCACCCTCACATCCTGTTTCTTGCCTCCCTCTCACACCCACCGAGTCCCTGGCGTAACCTTTACAGCCATCCCTCCCCCGCTGCTGGTGCTGCTCCGCCCTTTCTAGGCCTCGAAAATGGACCTCCTTCTTTTCATCTCTCCATCTGTCGCTGCCCCCCCCCCTGTGTGTGGGTGGAGACAGGTTGGAGGCAGGCTGGGGGCAGGGTGGAGGCAGGGCATGGAGGTCTACCATTCCAGGCAATGCTGCTCTGTCAGATATGGTCTTAGCCTCTTTCCGCGATAAGCCCTGGAATTGCAACGCTGATTCCCTGCTCTTTGGCAAGATCATCACCCTCCGCTCTCTCTCTCTCTCTCTCTCTCTCTCTCTCTCTCTCTCTCCTCTCTCTCCTCTCTCTCTCTCTCTCTCTCTCTCTCTCTCTCTCTCTCTCCCCCCCACCTCCACCCTGTGCTGCGCAGAGAGACCAGCAAAACACATGCCTGCATACACACAGCTGCATGTGGTGTTGTGTCTATTTTGATGCGCGGCTGAATGCTAAAGGAAGAAACGTGTTGCACGCTGACGCCGGTCAGAGTGCTGCTCGGTCAAGACTCACACTGAATTTGCATGCAGGGTGGCGGTGGTGGTGGCGGTGGTGGTGGAGGTGTGGTGATGGTGTGGGATGGGGGGTGGGTGTCAGGACATTGCAATCCTGCCATCTGCAATACTGATTATGCAGGATTTCATCAACATCCGTCCGTGATTGAGATACATTGAGGGCTAGATAGACAGATAGATAGATTGATGGATGGATAGATACATAAGTGTGTGTGTGTGTGTGTGTGTGTGTGTGTGTGTGTGTGTGTGTGTGTGTGTGTGTGTGTGTGTGTGTGTGTGTGTGTGGGGCTGTGTGTGTGTGTGTGTGTGTGTGTGTGTGTGGGGTATGTGTGTTGTGTGATGTGTGTGTCTGTGTATACGCAGAACACCATCCCCCCCACCACACACACACACACACACACACACACACACACAGACACACACGCATACACCTACACACACACACCACACACACACACACACACACACACACATGCAGACACACACACACACACACACATTTCATGCAGATTTAGCCTCTATTGTTCGATGGGGTTCAGCATCTCTGTTACCATGACGCCTCTGAATAAGGTATCTTAAAACAACAGCATGCCCTGGTTACCATAGGAACTGTCCACTATCTAACTTCCAGAATTCTGAATAATAGCATAGCCAAGCCACAAACTACGGTGACACAATAAGACACTTAACTAGGGCTACATTTCACATGAGACGCAAATGCAACAGCGACCATTTCCTTTTGAAATGCATGATGAAAAAACAAACCAATTAAATAAACGCACACACACGTGCACACACACACACACACGCACGCACACACACACGCACACAAACACACACGGCAAAAGAAGTGGGTCTGGCACACAGAGGAATGCAATGTGACAGAGACGGCTCGCAGGCAGAGTCACAGTGACAGCACAGTGATGTGCTTGTAAGCAGTATGTTGACAAGCTCCGCCCCCTCCCCCTCTCCCCCCCTCCCCCCCCCCCCCACCCCCTCCAGACCCTTTGTCGCTTTTACTTTGCAGGCTGTGAGATCGAATGGTTTCAATAGTCGTGCTCAACCCGTATTCCACCCCCACCCCGTGCACGCCCCCCCCCCACCCCCACCCCCAGCCCCCCATTCACACACACACACACACACACTCTTCTTCACCCCCCCACCCCCTCCCCCTCCATTTCCCACCTTGTCTCCACTGTGAGTGGAGTACGGCATCACAACAGGCCATGTTTTGTAATTTTGTTTAATTAGCTTTTTTATTCTACATGAGATTATTTCTCATGCAGCTCATGAAATAATATATCATATAATGTCATGTCATGTCCATTACGTCGAGTTACCAGGGCGATGTCTTCAAATGGTTTGGTGTTTCTGACGACCAGCCAAGAATGCTAAAGTATTGATTTTCAAACAAACCCAAACAGAGGAGAGCGAACGTTTAAATGTCTGAAGCTATAAGCAGCCAATATTTTCACATTATCTATTTTGACTCAACAACTTCCTACATTGATTCACTGATGCTCAAAATTAGAATTGATCAATTATCTATCTATTGACTGATCAATTAAAGATTTGTCTTTTTTTTGTTACCTGTTTCCTCTATCAATCCACTGTTTCCACACATTGCATTCCTCTGTGTGCCAGACCCACTTCTTTTGCCGTGTGTGTTTGTGTGCGTGTGTGTGTGCGTGCGTGTGTGTGTGTGTGTGCACGTGTGTGTGCGTTTATTTAATTGGTTTGTTTTTTCATCATGCATTTCAAAAGGAAATGGTCGCTGTTGCATTTGCGTCTCATGTGAAATGTAGCCCTAGTTAAGTGTCTTATTGTGTCACCGTAGTTTGTGGCTTGGCTATGCTATTATTCAGAATTCTGGAAGTTAGATAGTGGACAGTTCCTATGGTAACCAGGGCATGCTGTTGTTTTAAGATACCTTATTCAGAGGCGTCATGGTAACAGAGATGCTGAACCCCATCGAACAATAGAGGCTAAATCTGCATGAAATGTGTGTGTGTGTGTGTGTGCCTGCATGTGTGTGTGTGTGTGTGTGTGTGTGTGTGTGTGTGTGTATGCGTGTGTGTGACAAAGATAAACTCATAAATTCTGCCTCCATAACTTGTGTCTGCCCTTCCTTTTTTTCTTCATCTATTGCTCTGTGTTGACCTTGTCTTGTCCTCTCCGAAGGCCTTGTCCTGGTTCTTTCTCATGGCCTTGTCTTGTCTTGTCTGAAATGCTTTTCTTGTTTCTCTCTGAAGGCCTTATATTGTCTCTCTCTCTGAAGGTCTTGTCTTGTTTCTCTCTGAAGGTCTTGTCTCTCTGAAGGCCTTCTCTTGTCTATCTCTCTGAAGGCCTTGTCTCTGACTCTGAAGGCCTTGTCTTGTCTCTCTCTGAAATGCTTTTCTTGTTTCTCTCTGAAGGCCTTATATTGTCTCTCTCTCTGAAGGCATCGTCTTGTTTCTCTCTGAAGGTCTTGTCTCTCTGAAGGCCTTCTCTTGTCTCTCACTGAAGGCCTTGTCTCTGACTCCGAAGGCCTTGCCTTGTCTCTCTCCGAAGGCCTTGCCTTGTCCCTCCCGCTGAAGGCCTAGCTTTGGCTCTCTCTCTGAAGACCTTGTCTTGTATCTCTCTGAAGGCCTTGTCCCTCCCTCTGAAGGCCTTGTCTTGTCTCTCTCTGAAGGCCTTGTCCCTCCCTCTGAAGGCCTTGTCTTGTATCTCTCTGAAGGCCTTGTCCCTCCCTCTGAAGGCCTTGTCTTGTCTCTCTCTGAAGGCCTTGTCTTGTCCCTCTCTGAAGGCCTTGTCTTGTCTCTCTCTGAAGGCCTTGTCCCTCCCTCTGATGGCCTTGTTTTGTCTCTCTGAAGGCCTTGTCTTGTCTCTCTCTGAAGGCCTTGTCCCTCCCTCTGAAGGCCTTGTCTTGTCTCTCTCTGAAGGCCTTGTCTAGTTTCTCTCTCTCTCTGAAGGCCTTGTCTCCGACTCTGAAGGCCTTGTTTTATCTCTCCGTAGGCCTTGTCTTGTCCCTCCCTGACGGCTTTCTCTTGTCTCTCTCTGAAGGCCATGTCTTGTCTCTCTCTGAAGGCAGGGCAGTGGGAGGGGAGATAGTATGGGATTGCTGGAAAGAGAAAGGGAGCGATGGATAGATGGGCGGAGGGAGGGAAGGGAAAAAAGAAGTAGGGAGAGATAAATCACATGACACACACTGGGTAGCTGTGGGCTAAAAATAAACGTTGGTCACTCGCTTACTCACTCACTCTCCTCGCTTAGACGCACACACATCCACGCATGCTTGCATGCACACACACACACACACACATATAGCCACCCTCCCACACACAAATGCAAGGTATTTTTTCTTCTCGTCGATATGCTAACCTATCTTGCCAACAAAATGGCTTGTTAGTGCACACATGCTTCTCGAATATGTCTGTAGGTGTGTGTTTGTGCGTGTCCCTGCTTGTGTGTGTGTGTGTGTGTGTGTGCACGTGTGCATGCGCGTGCGTGCGTGGATGCACATGTGCGTGGATGCGCGTGTGCGTCGATGCGCGCGTTTGGTTTATAAAAAGTAAAGTCTGACTAACTAGGGCATTGTACCTTGCAGAGGAAGCTAGGGCATTCTTAATTAGAGAGCATGCTATCATTCTGCCTTCCTCTCTCTCTCTCTCTCTCTCGTTCTTTCTCTCTCTCTTTCTCTCTCTCTATCTTTCCTCACTCTCCTCCTCTATCCTCGCTCTACATGCTCGATCTCTCTTCAGCCTTTTTCTCTCTCTGTTTTCCTGTCTTCTGCTTGTCCTTCTTCTTGTCAGCTCATCATGTCAATTGATTCGTCTTACCCTTTAACTTTGCGGCAGCCTCTTCCTCCTCCTCCCATCACCCCCACCACTCTCGCTCTCCCTCACTCTCCCTCTCTGTCTCTCTCTCTTGCTCTCTCTCTGTCTCTTCCTGCTCCTTCAGCCCGGCGGTCAGTGTGTTCCTCGTTTCTTTGTTGTCGTGTCTGTGTGTCTGTGTGTGTCTGTGTGTGTGTGTGTCTGTGTGTGTGTGTGTCTGTGTGTGTGTCTGTGTGTCTGTGTGTCTGTGTGTGTGTGTGTCTTGACAGAGGTCTTCACTGACGTCCAGATGCCCATTGCTGTCTAAGCTTCTGTCTCAAAGTATTCATCACCACATTTCAACATTACGTACGAAGAAAATCGTAATCATTACAGATTTGCCGGGCTAAGTTCAGACAAACCACCACAAAATGGCTGAAATGAGAGAGATAGAGGCAAGGGGGGGGGGGGGGGGGGGGGGGGGGGGGGGGAGAGAGAGAGAGAGAGAGAGAGAGAGAGAGAGAGGGTGTGGTGTACATCTTGTGATAAATGTGAGGTTTTTTTTTGTCCTTGAAACCTTTGTGATACACACACGGGAATAGAACCTTTTTTTTCCTCAAAATGGAAAAAAAAAGATGAGAACAAGGAGAGACAATAGAACGAGAATAGAGTGATGAAGACAGAGGTGACGATGAAGAGCAGTGGCGGGGTGATTGATGAAGTCATTCAATAATTTTTGTGGGGCAACTACGTCTGTCGTTCTGTTAAATATCCCCCCAACACCCTCCTTCCTTCGGTTCTTTTAGACAACTTTCTTCAAATTTCAATGTAGAAATACATTTTGACACAGGATTTGTTCTGTAACACAAATGATGTGGCAGCTCCAGGGTGTAGTTAGTGGAATGAATATTTTCCAAGGTGTTTCAGTGGGATGTGAATGCATATCAGTGTTAGCACCAGATGAGACAAGGAGGGCAGAATAATGTCTAAATCATGGCTTTACATTTTACTGAAGGACATAACCAAATCCCAGTTTCCCAGTTCCGCCACAGTGTACAAATGCATGTGACTGCATACACTCTCAAATACCTCCGATAACTGAAGTTTGTATTTTAAAAAAAGCACACAAGGGTAGAATCAAAGACGTCTGATGCATGTGTGTGTGTGTGTGTGTGTGTGTGTGTGTGTGTGTGTGTGTGTGTGTACGTGTGCATGTATGCGACCCATCCGTCTGGAGTTGTGCACTTGTTCTTTGTCTATATTGCTGTTCTGCCTTTCAGACAAATTTACGGCACACTTGTTTATGTTTTAGAAAAACAAGTCTGAAAAAGATACGAAAAAATGGCGAAGGCGTTGTGAGACTCTGAGCAATACTTTCAGTGACATAAAAAAGAATCTCTCACTCCAGACAATTTTGGTGTTTTTCCTGTGGAAATGAGAGCAGCAGAGTTATCAGTCCTGGCCTCACCACTCTCTCTTACTGGAGTCAGTGGAGGGTAGTGGTATTCTTCAATGATTTAGAACACAGGGTTCTGCAGGGTTCTTCAGTGTTCTGCAGGATTCGTCAGGGTTCTGCAGACTTCTGCAGGGTTCTTCAGGGTTCTGCAGGCTTCTCTTGCAGAAGCCTTCTGCATGTAGCAGAATTCAGGGCAGAACTGTGTGGCGGAGAACCACTTACAGAGGATATTACATTCACACCGCTACATCTTTTTAATTAAAATAGTTAATTAAATTGGAGCGAAACCATCCTGTGTGTGTGTGTGTGTGTGTGTGTGTGTGTGTATGTGCGTACGTGCGTGCGTACGCATGTGTGTGTGTGCGTGTGTGTGCATGTGGCCCTGTTTGAATGTGACTTTTAATGGGGCCATGAAGATTCCAGTCCATTATTTATTTATCAGTTTAAACAAACAAAGGCTATATATACGTATATATACTGTATGTATCTATATATATGAGTATGTGTGGTGTAAATGTCAATGTAACCGATGATATGATATGAGCCTGGAGCTGTGCCACTGAAACTATATTTGCTGGCCACCTTCATCTCTATTAGTGATTATCTGTCTGACAGAGGTTGTCATTATGTGTGTCATTATCTGTGTCATTATGTCCGCCTGCCGATTTCATTTCCTTTTGCATTCCTGCCATCCGTGTGGTCTGAACTGTCCAATATCCATAAGTTTCCATAACTCACATCATGTAGGACACCGTCAACCCGAGCAGGAGTGGCTGGTTGTTGTAGACGTACGCCAACCGCTGTAGAATGGACTCCAGCTCAGTGAATTGCTTTCCCCAATAAACTCTTTTCAAACCCTGTTTCTATTTCTATCTCTTTTATCCATCTTTTTTTTTTACAGCATGTAGTACACAAAGGTTTCTGATATTATTTCAGCATGTAAAGATGTACTTATCTGATTATACTCTCTGATTTGACCCATTATCTGGTTTAGGGTGTATTCATGCAAACGAATGACAGACTTGAATGATCTTTTGCATGTTGTGTCGTGTAAAATGCAGGCAATGCATTTAATTGTTACAGGTATAGAAACTAGTTTTCTATAGATAGAAAACTAGCCTAGTAATCGCATGGTGCAATGTATTAATAAAACAACATGTATACATTCAACTTAGTAGTGCTCTGCAGAAGACAACGAGCACGCATGCACACACACACACACACACACACACACACACACACACACACACACACGCTCTACACCACGCACACTCACACACTCATACACACACACACTCAACACTCATACACTCATACACACACACACACCGTCCTCTGCTGCAGTGCGGTTGCAGGCCCCATAAACCTGAAACTGACGGGCTAACAAACTGCAGAGAGAGAGGACAGGAAGAGGAGACAACAAAGGCACAGAGTGAGTGAGGCGTGACGCGGTGTTCGCCTCGATGGAACCATGGCAGGATTTTGGATTTTGGTCACATAAGTGACCTGTAGAGTGTGAATGGGACAGTTCCAAGAGAGTTAAAGAAGCTATCTTTACCCAGCCAGAACAGCGAATAGAATCAGAGTAGGGCAGGGTGCTGTAGTGGCTATAGTGTTGCACTCTCAGCCAAAAAGCTACTAAGATTCAATCTCCAAGGTCCACAGCTTGTACGTGCCATTCGGTCCCTGTACGAACAAAGTGCGAGCTGCGTCCGTATTCTCGGCACAAAGTCAAGCATGTTCTCAGTGGGTGTTGGACTCCGCCAAGGTTGCCCCTTGTCACCGGTTCTGTTCGTGATCTTCATGGACAGAATCTCAAGGCGCAGCCGGAGGTGAGGAGAGTGTCCGGTTTGGGGGACCTCAGAATTGCATCTCTGCTCTTTGCAGATGATGTGGTTCTGTTGGCTACATCAGACCGTGACCTCCAGCATGCACTGGGGCGGTTTGCAGCCGAGTGTGAAGCGGTCGGGATGAGAGTCAGCACCTCCAAGTCTGAGGCCATGGTTCTCTGCCGGAAAACGTGGAGTGTTCCCTCCGGGTTGGGAGTGAGTTGCTGCCCCAAGCGAAGGAGTTCAAGTATCTCGGGGTCTTGTTCACGAGTGAGGGCAAAATGGAGCGGGAGATGGACAGACGGATCGGTGCAGCGTCTGCAGTGATGCGGGCGCTGTACCGGTCCGTTGTGGTGAAGAGGGAGCTGAGCCGGAAGGCGAAGCTTTCGATTTACTGGTCCATCTACGTTCCAACCCTCACCTATGGTCACGAGCTTTGGGTAGTGACCGAAAGAATGAGATCGCGGATACAAGCGGCCGAAATGAGTTTCCTCCGCAGGGTGGCTGGGCTCAGCCTTAGAGATAGGGTGAGGAGCTCAGACATCCGGAGGGAGCTCGGAGTAGAGCCGCTGCTCCTCCGCATCGAAAGGAGTCAGCTGAGGTGGTTCGGGCATCTGATTAGGATGCCCCCCGGGCGCCTCCCTTTGGAGGTTTTCCGGGCACGTCCAACTGGGAGGAGACCCCGGGGCAGACCCAGAACCCGCTGGAGAGATTATATATCTCGTCTGGCCTGGAACGCCTCGGGATCCCCCAGGAGGACTAGAGAGTGTGGCTGGGAGAAGGAAGCCTGGGGGGCCCTGCTTAGCCGGCTGCCACCGCGACCCGAACCCGGATAAGCGGACGCGAATGGATGGATGGATGGGATTGGGCGTGGTGGGTAGGTGGGTGTCACGTCACCTGTGCACCCGAGACGGCGCGATGAAGCGAGGGACGGCGAATGGATAGTGTTGCACTCTCAGCCAAAAAGCTACTAAGATTCAATCTCCAAGGTCCACAGCATATCTGTAAGCGTTGTTGAGCTTGATGCCTCATCCGGCCAGTAGTCCGGTGGTTCTTGGTTCTTGCAAACCGGAAGGTTGTCGGTTCGATCTCCGGCTCCCACTAGTGTCGAGTTGTCCCTGAGAAGGACACCTCTAACGCTAACTGCTCCCGACAAGCTGATTGTTGCCTCGTATGTTTGACTCCGCTGTTGGTGTATCAGTGGATGAACGTGAGGCAAAGCTTTGGATAAAAGTGCTATGTTCATGCAATCCATTGAACATTTAGTATTTACTATTACTTAATCCCTACCTGCCCCTAAATGACTAGAGGACACATGGTGGCATAATGCAGGACGTGCAAGATACCGTTTTATACTACAACATACATTTCACACTGCCTCTTGAAAAAGAAAAACTATTTGGCTGTCTGACCATATCTATAAGGAAGCATCAAAAGCAGGAGAGCAGAGAGACACAAATATTCTTCTTTCAGCACCAATGCATTCAGGACACGACACCATTCTTATAAACCTATCACCACAGGAGAGGCATCAATCACCCAGCATATGTCCTCAGAGCCGAGTTCATGAAGTCGAGATTCATCCATCATTCACGATCGATTTCTGCATCTCGGAGAATACACCAACACCCCATTCATCTATATTCAATCCCTACATCCACATGTCACACAATCACATAACCAACAGCACCTATCAATTCAGACGCAATCGAGGCGAGGTCGAAGTCAGCTCCGATCCACTCAACAACGAAACATCGTACGACATGCATCAGTTCAACATCAAACACAAGTCAAACGCAGGCACAGCACTCTCATCACGACAACGCGTCACAGAACAGCACACACATTCATCAGATTCCACAGCCCTGAGAACTGCAATCCATTGAACATTTAGTATTTACTATTACTTAATCCCTACCTGCCCCTAAATGACTAGAGGACACATGGTGGCATAATGCAGGACGTGCAAGATACCGTTTTATACTACAACATACATTTCACACTGCCTCTTGAAAAAGAAAAACTATTTGGCTGTCTGACCATATCTATAAGGAAGCATCAAAAGCAGGAGAGCAGAGAGACACAAATATTCTTCTTTTGATTCATTCAGTCTCATGGAAAACATGAAACATATGCAGACCAACAGTAAGGGAAAGACAGCCAAACAGGCCTTATATGCAGTGGCTGACCAGCTGTCATAAAGAGAACAGAACACAGAAACAGAACACAGAAAACACATGCTGGACACACACACATGCACACACACACACACAGGCTTAGACGCACACACACACAAGTTGTGAAGCAATCTACTCAGCTGGCCACAGCCTATTGTTGTCACTCTTGAACTTGAAGACCAGGGGCCTGTGCTACAATGGAAAGGTGCATTGTGGGAGGTTTATATGCACCAAAAATCCACCCCAACACCATCAATTTCAGGGAAAATACTATTGTTGTTAAAATATGTTTTTTAAAAGGTGCAGGGTTAACTAGTAATTCATGTATGTTGTTTCAGGTTAAGGTTTATTTTAAGCATTCCATATATTTAGGCAGCTCAACAGGTCAATGTGGCAATTTATTTTAAGCCTAAGGTATGCTTGGAATTACGTGTCAACAATTCCATGATCGTACTAAACAATTTATGTGTATGTGTGTGTGTATGTGTGTGTGTGTGTGTGTGTGTGTGTGTGTGTGTGTGTGTGTGTGCGTGTGCGTGCGTGTGATCCGTCAGTGGTGTACATTTGCATTCAAGGCCGGTTCCACTGCAGAGAAGAGGCAAGGCCTGGGACTGTGATTGGTGCAGGAGTTGCTAGACAACAGATGTCCAGTGGGCTGGGAGGGGTGACTACCTGTGGAGGGGGAGAGTGGGCGTAGGAAGGAACAGTGTGGAACGAGACAAGAGACTGAACAGCCGAGGGGAAGCGTGCGTGTGTGTGTGTGTGTGTGTGTGTGTGTGTGTGCGCACATTTTAGGAAGATATTGACATTGAAGAGACATTGATTTTGAGAAAAAGATCAATAGGTGAACATGCTTTGAAACTATCAAAAATCAATTGCAAAATAATCCTGTTAAACACTGACATAGATAAAGACATGAAGGCACCAACACGTGTATGCACCCACACCCAGGTTGCTGCAATTGAAACGATAGCGTCAGCGTAATGCCAGAGAGAGTATATTCCAGGTGCAGAGAATGACCAGAGATGATTGGGAGGTTTAAACGTTCAAGTTAATACTCCTCTACGCCACAGAACATGAGAGAGCATAGTAGCCGGAATAATAGTAATAAACACTGACTAGAGCAAATAAGGGAAAGTACTTGCGGATTACACGAGGCGACATCAATTGAACACTGAGCACAGAACAAAGGACCTGGGAAAACTAAATGGGGTCTAAACTGCTGAGGGACATTACTACTCAGCACAGATGAATGACATTACTCTTTTGTACTGGAGCCCAGGATGACATCTAGTGGAAACTAGGGCCTAGTCCACACGTACATGGGTGCTTTTTAAAATGGGGGCTTTGTTCTATACAAAATGCTGTCCACAAAGGAAAAAAAAATCTTGTAAAAATGAAAATGCAAAAACATCAAGCAACCAACTGCTGTCAATCCAACAGGCGGCGATGCAACCCTAACCATAAAGCCATGTTGGCCAATCACAACCGATTTTGGTAGTCTGTCAACGATGGTCCATTGAGGATGGGGACTCATATATGTGGACCCAGTTATTTGTTATTTGTCCATATCACACTCAAATATTAAGTTAGCCAGGTTAAAACCAGCACAATTTTGGCCACATCTGCCATTGCACAAAATCAGTGACCTAAAACAGAGTTTGCGTGTGGCTACTACATGCTACATGCTGAGGTAGTCCATGCAGGCGGAGCTTGGCACTTCACACTGCCCTCTCTCACCTGGAGGGGAAGAACTGTTGTGTGCGAATGCTGTTTGTGGACTTCAACTCAGCGTTCAACACCATAGTTCCTGCCAAGCTCGACACCAAGCTCAGGAGTCTAGGCCTGCACCCAACCATGTGCAGCTGGATACTGGACTTCCTGTCGGGCCGCCGCCAGGTGGTGAGGATGGGCAGCACCACCTCAGAGCCACTGACCCTCAACACGGGAGCCCCTCAGGGATGCGTGTTGAGCCCTCTCCTCTACTCCCTGTACACCCACGACTGCATGGCTATGCATAGCTCCAACGTCATCATCAAGTTTGCTGACGACACGACAGTGTTGGGTCTGATCGCCGACGACGACGAGACAGCCTACAGGGAGGAGGTTGGATCACTGGCACAGTGGTGCCAAGAAAACAACCTCGCCCTCAACGTCAAGAAGACCAAGGAGCTGATCGTGGACTACAGGAAGCGGAGAGGAGAGCACGCCCCCATCTCCATCGACGGTGCTGCAGTAGAGAGGGTCAGCAGCTTCAAGTTCCTCGGCGTGCACATCTCCGAGGACCTCACATGGACCACGCACACCACACACGTGGTGAAAAAGGCCCAACAACGCCTGTATTTCCTCAGGCGACTGAGGAAATTCAACATGTGCCCCCGCATCCTCAGAACATTCTACTCCTGTACCATCGAGAGTGTTCTCACAGGATGCATCACCGTCTGGTACGGGAACTGCACCGTACTCGAGCGTAGAACACTACAGAGGGTGGTGCGGACGGCCCAGTACATCGTTGGAGGTGAGCTTCCCTCCCTCCTGGGTATATACACCAGGCGGTGCATGGCCAAGGCCAAACGGATTATTAAAGACAATAACCACCCCAGCCACAAACTGTACACACTTCTACCGTCAGGCAGGCGATACCGCAGTATCAAGTGCTGCACGAGCAGACTCAGAGACAGCTTCCACAGTCAGGCCATCAGGCTGCTGAACAAGTGCTAGTGCTGGAGCAGACCCTTGTTCTGGGCACACTTGGGACAGGCAGAGACAAAAGCGTCTGTATGTGTGTAGGCCACCATAACTTTATACTCAGCAATTGTAGCATTCTCAAGGAGCCAGGATTACTAGTAAGAGGGGATGAGTAAGCCCAATGGGGAACCTGGGACCGGGTAGCCATGGGGACAAATTGGTTTCGGGGTCCTCCTCTGGGGTCAGGTTCATTGTGAAGAGCTTCCCTCACCAGCTTCCCTCCCTCTGGGGTATTGAGAGTTGGAGATAATGGGTTCTGGACTGTGTTCTCCCTCTGAGCTATCAAACTGTCAGTAGGGTGTTTTCAGTTTTGATCCTGGGGAACACTTCCTCAAACTGGGTGAAGAGCAGCACCCATATGGCCTGGCGAGATTTGAGAGGTTGTGGCATTTGGATGTATGCCATGTGGTCGTGGTTTGTCTATAATATGAAGGGGTGGATGGACCCCTCCAGCCAACGCCTCCATTCCTCTACAGCTAGCTTAACGGCCATAAGCTCCAGGTTGCCAACATCATAGTTCTGCTCAGCAGGGGCCTGCCGACCCATCTGTCTCTTTGTGTCTCTTTCTCTAAGCATTTGCAGTTTGACTGCGCACAATTTCGCATTCATAGTGCTTATACTGTATGCACGATGTAGCTCTCACACACTTGTGCATATACTTGCAGTATCTTCCATACACACACTGAGAGATGCATCCAAGCATTATATGTTTTGAGTTAAGTAAATAACCACATACAAACAAATCCTGGCCAGGTCAGAATACTACCACACCTTCCACGATGTCAACAAGATACGCGGTAACAAACACTACACCAGCCTGGCATTTGATCAGACTCCACCTTCCTCTTGCGTAGCTGGCTTTCATCCCCCATTGCTCTTCAAGTCCTCCCTGTCCTCTCTCCATCTGGAGGCAAAGCTGAAGGGGCCATTGTCTGTGTGGCGCTGAGTCACTCATTAGAGCCCCTGACTGCTCTGACTCACCGGTGTCAGACCCAGTAGACAAGCAGGCCCTGCAGTCACTTGGAATGTCACCTGTATAGAGTCAGGTCCAGCAAAGGGCGGGAGGGGGAGGCAGAGGGGGATACGTTTGGGGATACAATGCACATTAAATCTCTCTCTCTTTGTCTTTCTCCCACTGTCCCTGTCTCTCTGTCACTGTGTCACTCTGTCTCTCTGACTGTCTGTCTCTATCTCACATGTTGTTTTTCTCCCATTGGGTATTCTGGCATCCTTAGGTCAGAAAACACAGCTGTTTTCTGTCTTTCTTTGTGTACATTGCGGTGGATTAAATAAAGCCTCTTTTTATTGCAAGGATCTCCTTAAAATGATCAAAAGATCAATGGGGCAATGCTCACAAGTCAAGCATATTGCAATCGGTAAATGAACATTCAATATACGGTGGTATACATTTAGGGCATAGACTTCCAGGGCTGTCCAAAAAAGACACAAGGCTTAATGGAGTCACAGAACAGCAACGGTTTTAGTCAGCACAATCTGCTCAATGAACACGTTCCACTAAAACATTTGTGTTACACACAGTAGGGATGGGTTCTGCTAATGCTGCAAATTTTCATATATTTTTTGAGAGTAGTGAAACTCAGTCACCAAAGGTAAAGAATACCATATAGGCCACAGTCAATGTCCCAGTCCCAGTGCCTCTGCATGTTGTGCGCTCTGTTCTGTGCAGATAAAATCACAGAGTGTGCGAGCAGTTGAACGATGGCCCAACCATGCTGTTTGCACCTGGACCCAGCGGGGCTGTGTTCCGCCTCCAACCGCCAAACGTGACACTGATAACTAGCTGCATATTTAAGAGTCCCCGTTAATATCACCCTTTCAGCTGCCATGCTGAAGACACACACACATGCAAGGCTTTTTTCGTCATGGTGGTTTGCAACAGCAACAATTATAACGACTCTCTCTGTATGACACCCTATATTTTCCCCTCTGGGAGGAATGAAGTGCATCTTGTCTTAACTTAAATATGTGAAACATATGCTCAGTATTATTTTCTAACTTATAATTGGTTTAGTATTAGTACTAGTACCTGGGAATCACCAAGACCAAGGGATGTCATTGTCCCATCTTAAAAATAATGAAACTTGTTTTAACATTCAAACAATATTACTGCATTGCCAACTATATTTATAGTATATAGTAGAATGTATCTATGGTATATATAGGGTATATATAGTAGACCATATATATATATACGTATATAGTATATAAAAGTGGACATCTCCTGTTTCCTCTGTCTTCCTTGCTTATTTGTTGTCATGGTTTCATGTCACCGGTTGCATTATTCTTTGGTCTGTAGCTTCACTGCTATTCTTCATTCAGTTACATTATTTGTAATGATTTTACCCAGTATCGGTCATGCTACTTCCTATGATCTAATTTTCCAAGCGGGTGTTATTCAAGCTAAATCGAGTCTTGCCTTAGCTTTTCCAGATCCACCATGCCACCCAGTAAAGTCACACACAATCATCATCATGACTCTGTCTATTTGGGGAAGATGTCATTGAATTGTTTTAGGATGTGAAAGCGTATGCGAGTAACTTGCTTGCCGCCAACTTGAGCTGTCTTCTCATTTTAATTTTGTAATTCTTCCCCAGCCCCTGCCTGTATATGTGTCACAGGCATATGGGCAATTTAGCCCCCCCCCCCACACACACACACACACACACAGGTTTTATTTCAACTAAGCCCTCATTGCCTCTGTGTGTCTCACCCTCAGATCATCAGAAGTTGGAGAGAGAGGCGAGGATTTGCCGTTTGCTCAAGCACCCCAACATCGGTAAGCTTTGGGTTTGGTTTGGTTTGGCATGAAGTCTTCACGGTGAATAAATGCTACGAACCGTCAGTGATGCAGATACGACGATAGGCTAGCATCGTTCATCCCAACATTAACAGCAAAAGAGGAAGTGAATTCAATTTCACAGCAGTCTGCACAATATCAAGTGTCACATCACAATAGAGATATTACAGAGACATTACATTACGATGCAATGTGTGCACTATATTCACGAGCAAACACTGACTCAGATCTATATGGGAGTCGGATATGTGGATTGCATTTAAATATATATGAGTACCACAGCAAATAAGTGGCCAATTAAAAGAAAAGCATGCCAATCTAACCACATACCACAGATGCAAACACACATCCAATGCAATGCATAGACACACACTCTCTCTCACACGCTTTAGTCTGTTAGGATTATCGCTGTGCGTGTTTACCTTTAAGACGATGCAGCAATGTGTTTGTATGTGTGTGTCTGTGCGTATGTACCAATATTTTGTAAGTGTATGTGTTTACCCACGCATACACACTTCTAATGGTGATTAATCTGTGCATCTTCCCGGCATCACAAGTCAAAGATCTACAGGAACTCTCTCTCTCACTCTCGATCTCTCTCTCTCTCTCTCTGTCTATCTCTCTCTCTCTCGCTCTCGCTCTCTCTCCCTCTTGTTTTATTTTTCACAATAAGTGAGCCCTTTGCACCACTCAACAACACGGCAAACTGTTTTAATCCTTTTAAAAAATCGATTGTTTATTCTATTAAGTAGTAGACATCAATAGATTGTTCTATTGTTCATCCTGGTACATGTGGTATATATGTATGTTCAGTTAATCGTAGACAAGTGACAAAATTCCTAAACAAGCAGTCTTTAACAAACAGTGTCAGGAAAGCAACATGTATTTAGAATTTAAACAAAATAAATCTAGAAATAAATAGAGCACTTATTATATTATTCACGGTCAATGTATGATTGCGTTCAAAGCTTTTTGGCAAGATTGTTTTGAACTCTTGTTGATTTATATCATATTTAAGGAGAAATTTGATGGTTATGGTTAAGTCCAATGGATCTACTTATCGTAATTTGTGTGTGTGTGTGTGTGTGTGTGTGTGTGTGTGTGTGTGTGTGTGTGTGTGTGTGTGTGTGTGTGTGTGTGTGCATCTGTCTGTCTGTCTTACTCACTCTGTTATTTTTTGTTATTCCAGTAAGACTACATGACAGCATATCAGAAGAGGGATTCCATTATTTGGTGTTTGATTTGTGAGTAAAGCGCACACGGACACACACACACGTGCACACACACACACACACACACACAAATACATACACATACATGCACACACACACACACCCTCTTTCCATTGGCTGGTGTGCAACCATGCCTGTATAATCTCCACTCTGGCAACAGATAAGCGAGTTACATTTTAGGTTACAGATATTAGGCCCACATTGGCACCCGGTTCTAATGTCACGACTGGCGATGACTCAGACGTTATTTGATAATCATATTATTCCCCCAATCGAAACACATCTAACATCACATGTAGACAGACCTTTCACAATCTCAGAACCCCTTGGCTATCGCCTGAGGACGATTTAGCGTTTGGGGGCCAAGGGCCGATGTTTCAGGGCTTCCCATGTAGCCAGCGGATATCCGCGCCGAGACTTCGTCTTCCGGCTTATATCTGCGTATGAGTACAGATACATTTGAAACATTTTACATTTTAAAGGCTAACAAAAAGCTAAATCATCGTCAGAGAATAGGTGGTGGGTTCCGAAATTGCATTTTGGCCTCTTTTGCTCTCCACACGCACTGTTCACCCGAATGCAACCAAAGGCCGCTCAAATGTGATTGGTCAATACTACTCAGACTACAAACGGACTACAAACAGACACCAGAATGCTTCCGATCACCAAATCTTGTCCCTTGCCTACAGATTTAGCGTTCATATGCAGATATCAGTTCATAGAGATGAGAGATGAGATCTCATGAGTCACGCACAGACTACAAATACACCACCTTTCTTCTCCTTGTGGTGGGTATGGTTCGCTAGTGCTGTACTTTATGTATAACACTGTACATGTAGAGGATTAGCACAAGGAGGAAGAGTGTTCGTGTGTGTGTGTGTGTGTGTGTGTGTGTGTGTGTTGGCCGCGCGCTGACCTACTTGCATGTTCCCCGGTGCCGGGGCTGAGGGAGAGGAGTTAACCCAGAGCCTGAGGGCCCCCCCGCAGATCACCTAGAGGGAAGAGCTGCTCCAACATCCAACCCTAATGGGACAGACTCACACACACACACACGCACACACGCACATACATCACACACACACACACACGCACACACACACACACACACACACACACACACACACACACACTCACTCACTCACTCACTCACTCACTCACTCACTCACTCACTCACTCACTCACTCGTGGAGAGAGGCCGCCACCGGCAGACCTGGCTACCAAGAGAAGACAGACTCTGTACCCACTGCACCCAACAGGAGGTGGAAACCGAGCTACACTTCCTAACAACCTGCCACCTATACCAAGACATTAGAGATACATACTTCCCACAGATCTCAAACACCCAAAAGAATTTTGAAAACTTAACAAACAACCAAAAACTTCCATATCTGCTGGGCGAGGTACAGGAATGTGCAAACACAGCAGCAAGATTTGTGAGCTGTTGAGACAGGAAAAGGACATCCAATGGAATACAACCTCCATAAAGATTGTCAATCACCTGTCAATCCCCCTTTATTATTATTATCATTATTTTTATTTGTACTATTTGTTTTTTTCATTATTATATATATATACGTATATATATAATTCAATTTGTATATTTGTATATATACTGTATATATTTAGTTCTTTATAAGTAGATAAGTAGTGAGTATAAGTAATAAGAGAGAGAGAGAGAGAGAGAGAGAGAGAGAGAGAGAGAGAGAGAGAGAGGGGAAGGAAGACCACACACATGCAAGGCTTTTTTCGTCATGGTGGTTTGCAACAGCAACAATTATAACGACTCTCTCTGTATGACACCCTATATTTTCCCCTCTGGGAGGAATGAAGTGCATCTTGTCTTAACTTAAATATGTGAAACATATGCTCAGTATTATTTTCTAACTTATAATTGGTTTAGTATTAGTACTAGTACCTGGGAATCACCAAGACCAAGGGATGTCATTGTCCCATCTTAAAAATAATGAAACTTGTTTTAACATTCAAACAATATTACTGCATTGCCAACTATATTTATAGTATATAGTAGAATGTATCTATGGTATATATAGGGTATATATAGTAGACCATATATATATATACACGTATATAGTATATAAAAGTATATAAGTATATATAAAGTATATAAAAGTGGACATCTCCTGTTTCCTCTGTCTTCCTTGCTTATTTGTTGTCATGGTTTCATGTCACCGGTTGCATTATTCTTTGGTCTGTAGCTTCACTGCTATTCTTCATTCAGTTACATTATTTGTAATGATTTTACCCAGTATCGGTCATGCTACTTCCTATGATCTAATTTTCCAAGCGGGTGTTATTCAAGCTAAATCGAGTCTTGCCTTAGCTTTTCCAGATCCACCATGCCACCCAGTAAAGTCACACACAATCATCATCATGACTCTGTCTATTTGGGGAAGATGTCATTGAATTGTTTTAGGATGTGAAAGCACACTCTGGCTGAGTATGCGAGTAACTTGCTTGCCGCCAACTTGAGCTGTCTTCTCATTTTAATTGTGTAATTCTTCCCCAGCCCCTGCCTGTATATGTGTCACAGGCATATGGGCAATTTAGGCCCCCCCCCCACACACACACACACACACACACACACACACACACACACACACACACACACACAGGTTTTATTTCAACTAAGCCCTCATTGCCTCTGTGTGTCTCACCCTCAGATCATCAGAAGTTGGAGAGAGAGGCGAGGATTTGCCGTTTGCTCAAGCACCCCAACATCGGTAAGCTTTGGTTTGGTTTGGTTTGGCATGAAGTCTTCACGGTGAATAAATGCTACGAACCGTCAGTGATGCAGATACGACGATAGGCTAGCATCGTTCATCCCAACATTAACAGCAAAAGAGGAAGTGAATTCAATTTCACAGCAGTCTGCACAATATCAAGTGTCACATCACAATAGAGATATTACAGAGACATTACATACGATGCAATGTGTGCACTATATTCACGAGCAAACACTGACTCAGATCTATATGGGAGTCGGATATGTGGATTGCATTTAAATATATATGAGTACCACAGCAAATAAGTGGCCAATTAAAAGAAAAGCATGCCAATCTAACCACATACCACAGATGCAAACACACATCCAATGCAATGCATAGACACACACTCTCTCTCACACGCTTTAGTCTGTTAGGATTATCGCTGTGCGTGTTTACCTTTAAGACGATGCAGCAATGTGTTTGTATGTGTGTGTCTGTGCGTATGTACCAATATTTTGTAAGTGTATGTGTTTACCCACGCATACACACTTCTAATGGTGATTAATCTGTGCATCTTCCCGGCATCACAAGTCAAAGATCTACAGGAACTCTCTCTCTCACTCTCGATCTCTCTCTCTCTCTCTCTGTCTATCTCTCTCTCTCTCGCTCTCGCTCTCTCTCCCTCTTGTTTTATTTTTCACAATAAGTGAGCCCTTTGCACCACTCAACAACACGGCAAACTGTTTTAATCCTTTTAAAAAATCGATTGTTTATTCTATTAAGTAGTAGACATCAATAGATTGTTCTATTGTTCATCCCTGGTACATGTGGTATATATGTATGTTCAGTTAATCGTAGACAAGTGACAAAATTCCTAAACAAGCAGTCTTTAACAAACAGTGTCAGGAAAGCAACATGTATTTAGAATTTAAACAAAATAAATCTAGAAATAAATAGAGCACTTATTATATTATTCACGGTCAATGTATGATTGCGTTCAAAGCTTTTGGCAAGATTGTTTTGAACTCTTGTTGATTTATATCATATTTAAGGAGAAATTTGATGGTTATGGTTAAGTCCAATGGATCTACTTATCGTAATTTGTGTGTGTGTGTGTGTGTGTGTGTGTGTGTGTGTGTGTGTGTGTGTGTGTGTGTGTGTGTGTGTGTGTGTGTGTGTGTGTGCATCTGTCTGTCTGTCTTACTCACTCTGTTATTTTTTGTTATTCCAGTAAGACTACATGACAGCATATCAGAAGAGGGATTCCATTATTTGGTGTTTGATTTGTGAGTAAAGCGCACACGGACACACACACACGTGCACACACACACACACACACACACAAATACATACGCATACATGCACACACACACACCACCCTCTTTCCATTGGCTGGTGTGCAACCATGCCTGTATAATCTCCACTCTGGCAACAGATAAGCGAGTTACATTTTAGGTTACAGATATTAGGCCCACATTGGCACCCGGTTCTAATGTCACGACTGGCGATGACTCAGACGTTATTTGATAATCATATTATTCCCCCAATCGAAACACATCTAACATCACATGTAGACAGACCTTTCACAATCTCAGAACCCCTTGGCTATCGCCTGAGGACGATTTAGCGTTTGGGGGCCAAGGGCCGATGTTTCAGGGCTTCCCATGTAGCCAGCGGATATCCGCGCCGAGACTTCGTCTTCCGGCTTATATCTGCGTATGAGTACAGATACATTTGAAACATTTTACATTTTAAAGGCTAACAAAAGCTAAATCATCGTCAGAGAATAGGTGGTGGGTTCCGAAATTGCATTTTGGCCTCTTTTGCTCTCCACACGCACTGTTCACCCGAATGCAACCAAAGGCCGCTCAAATGTGATTGGTCAATACTACTCAGACTACAAACGGACTACAAACAGACACCAGAATGCTTCCGATCACCAAATCTTGTCCCTTGCCTACAGATTTAGCGTTCATATGCAGATATCAGTTCATAGAGATGAGAGATGAGATCTCATGAGTCACGCACAGACTACAAATACACCACCTTTCTTCTCCTTGTGGTGGGTATGGTTCGCTAGTGCTGTACTTTATGTATAACACTGTACATGTAGAGGATTAGCACAAGGAGGAAGAGTGTTCGTGTGTGTGTGTGTGTGTGTGTGTGTGTGTGTGTGTGTTGGCCGCGCGCTGACCTACTTGCATGTTCCCCGGTGCCGGGGCTGAGGGAGAGGAGTTAACCCAGAGCCTGAGGGCCCCCCCGCAGATCACCTAGAGGGAAGAGCTGCTCCAACATCCAACCCTAATGGGACAGACTCACACACACACACACGCACACACGCACATACATGCACACACAAGCACACATGCGCACGCACACACCCTCACACACACACACACACACACACACACACTCACTCACTCACTCACTCACTCACTCACTCACTCACTCACTCACTCACTCACTCACTCACTCACTCACTCACTCACTCACTCACACATGTACACACAGACACAGACATGGATGAATGCACACATACATGCAGCCGCCCCCACCCTCCTCAAACACACACACACAAACACACACGTTTTTTTTGTACACGCTGCATATATATTATAAATAAATATTAGGAAGGTGAATGTGGGAAGAGAGAGTGAATCAGAGTGTGAGTGAGCGCCAAAGTAAGACAGAGACAGGAAGTGACACGGTAAATGTCAAATCAAATGTTGTCTTGATGTTATTTTGTGTCTTCACAGAGTCACAGGAGGAGAGCTGTTTGAGGACATTGTTGCCAGGGAGTATTACAGT
>PIJE02002482.1:0-17500 GCA_002895965.2 Coryphaenoides rupestris | reverse complement strand
CATTGACCACGACAGCCACTCCACCCACTAATCAGCTGAAGGCATTTATTGAGCCCACCAGTTGGGCTCACTCCCTCAGTCAGTTAAACCAATGAGCCAATCAGTGAGTCAATCAAATTGGTTAACAAACCGAATGACCGGGCCCCTGTCGACCCCGCCCCCCCACACCACCCAACCCCCCTCCCCTTCCGCTCCACTTCCCCTCCGTTCTCCACGTCTCTCCTCCAGGGTTTGCGGGGACCCCCGGCTACCTGTCCCCAGAGGTGCTGAGGAAAGACCCATATGGAAAGCCGGTTGATATGTGGGCCTGTGGTAAATAACGCTTGTGCTCTTTCAGTGTCTATTCAACTTTTTCGACCCCCCCCCCTTTCCTACCAATGCATTCAATGGCCTTATGTGACCTGCTAACGTCTGAATGTATAGATTATTCTTCTCCTTTTTGGGTTCTCTTACCTGGCGGCTAGCAGCTAACCCACTGTCCAGCACATCATCACCATGCACACAATACACATTTTTAGTACAACTGAACGATTTAATTATTTATTCCTATGCATGTCCATGATGGCACCCCTTGGAGGAGGGGTCCCTCACTCTGGCCGGGTGTGAGCGTGATTAGCCATGACAAGCCGTTTCAAAATTGTCATGCAAATAAAATTGACATTGAGACATAGTGACACAAGTAGGAGGTTTTTTTTAACCGTACCTGGTTGTAAAATAGTGTGTCTTTAAGGCAGTTGTTTCTTGCCCTTTGCCCTGGAGGGCTATGGTTAGGGGGTGTCATAAAGATATGGCCTGTAAAGCCCAGTGAGACTGTTACTGTGATTAAGGGTGATACAAATATAATCCACTTGCCTTGAGTCTTCGTGGGATTTTGTACTGTTGGTGTTGGTATTATTCTAATTCTAATTATTATCATAATTATTATTGTTGTTGCTGTTGTTGTTGCACTGCCCGACTGTAAACAGTAAAATCTCCCGGTCCTAGGTGTCATTTTGTACATCCTGCTGGTTGGCTACCCTCCATTCTGGGATGAGGACCAGCATCGCCTCTATCAGCAAATCAAGGCTGGAGCCTACGATGTGAGTGTGTTATTCCACATACACGTACACACACACACACACACACACGGCAACACACACACGCACCACACCACACGCACACGGCACACGCACACACACACTCACACACCAAGGCACACACACAGTCTCCACTAGACACTCCACAGTATACGGCCAAAGCGCCGATGTCTGCAAAAGCCGACATGCGGTCCGGCAGACGGAGTTCTTATTGTAGTGACTAGCATAGCAGTCTCAGGTTTTGCAAAGTATTAGTAGCGCCTTTTGACTAATGTACAAAGTATGTTTGCCCTCCTCGAAAACATGTTGGGAATTGTCATGAACCTCTTCTTCCCGAGACCGCAATGGTGGCCTCTCAGGCTTCCGGATGTGTTCGTGGGGGTGGTGTAATGTCACACGTGATGCTGTTGGAATGTGCTGTTGATTGATTTGGAGACGTTGTGCTTGTGTTGTGCAGTTCCCTTCTCCCGAGTGGGACACGGTGACCCCGGAGGCCAAGGACCTGATCAAACAAGATGCTGACCATCAACCCCAGCAAACGCATCACTGCCACGGAGGCCTTGAAACACCCCTGGATCTGCGTATGTGTCTCGTCAAACCGCTACACACACACACACACACACACGAGCGCACACACTCATTTAGGGGCACACACCAAGGGCACAGAATGAGACATTCACGTACTTCCAGGTTCACACTGAAGCAGGCAGTGTGCTTGCACCGTTAGGACTTGACTTGTGCTTTGCTTGACGCACATACAAGGTGTGTGGACGTTCCTCTAGTCTCACGCGTTGACCTTTTGAACCTTTATCCTGTCCCGCAGCAACGCTCCACCGTCGCTTCCATGAATGCACAGGCAGGAGACCGTGGAGTGTCTGAAGAAGTCAACGCCCGGAGAAAACTCAAGGTGAGGCTTCCGGTGAAATAAATCCTCCCTTTCCCCTTTTTCTTGTTTTTTTGCAGTGTTATTTCAGCCGTTTGACCTTTTCAGCCCTCGCTTGTCTCGCCTCGTGTCGGACATCGCTTATATCCTTGTTATACTCTACACTAACATACTTACCAAGCTGCCCATCTGTTATCCCCAACTCCCCTCTCCCCTTATTTCCCTCTTTCCTCTTTCCTCCCTTCCGTCCTTCCTATCTTCCTCCCTTCCTCCCTTCCTTTCCGCCACAGGGAGCTATATTGACTACTTTGTTGGTCACACGAAACTTCTCAGGTACGTCCTCTAATGTCTTGGCACCAGGAACTGCTTTCTCCAGCAGTATGTTTTACTTTAGCGACTCTACCTCTCTCTCTCTCTCTCTCTCTCTCTCTCTCTCTCTCTCTCTCTCTCTCTCTCTCTCTTCCTTTCTCTCTGTCTGTCTGTCTCTCTGTCTCTTTCTTTCTGTCTCTCTTTCTGTCTCTCTCTGTCTGTCTGCCTGTGTCTCTGTCTGTCTGTCTGTCTGTCTGTCTGTCTCTTTCTCTCTCTCTCTCTCTTTCTCTCTTCCTTTCTCTCTGTCTGTATGTCTGTCTGTCTGTCTCTCTGTCTCTTTCTTTCTGTCTCTCTCTGTCTGTCTGCCTGTGTCTCTGTCTGTCTGTCTGTCTGTCTCTTTCTTTCTGTCTCTCTCTGTCTGTCTGCCTGTGTCTCTGTCTGTCTGTCTGTCTGTCTCTTTCTCTCTCTCTCTCTTTCTCTCTTCCTTTCTCTCTGTCTGTCTGTCTGTCTCTCTGTCTCTTTTTTTCTGTCTCTCTCTGTCTGTCTGCCTGTGTCTCTGTCTGTCTGTCTGTCTGTCTCTCTCTCTCTTTCTCTCTTTCTCATTTCTATCTCTGTCTGGGTGTCTCTCTCTTGATCTGGCCATCTAACCCATACTATCCACACTATTCTGTGTTTGCTGCGTATTTCTACAAATCATTCAAGTCTTTTGCTTTGCTTTTGATTCAGACACTGAGCTGTTATCTTCTTATTCATCATTTTTCTTATTTCAAAATTCTTTCCTTCTTTTGTTTGGAATGTGGTTTTCGATTTGAGGTAAGATGTGTTTCAATGACTGGGAATGGGTTGGTCTAATCAATAAGTTACCTATAAGCTGAGATTTCAAAAGGGATGCCTGTGTCTATGCATGTTAATGATACTTTGATTGAAGCATTTTGATTATGTGAACGGACTGTGTGTGTGTGTGTGTGTGTGTGTGCGTGCGTGCGTGCGTGCGTGTGTGTGTGTGTGTGTGTGTGAGCGGGCGGGCGTGTGTGCATAGTGAACAGAGCTAATGTGTGTGAGATGCATGTGGATAATGTGTGAGTACGTTTCTCAAGACATGCGGTTGAACGTAAAGGATGCCATGTGAGGCTCGTGCATAATGGTTTCCCATCAGGTCAATACGTCTGCATCACCTTCGAATCAATAAACTGAACACACATAGCAACCCGGCGGTTAGCTACCGTTTTGCATCTAATGGGTTGTCATTGGAGTGCATTTGCATCAATTGTTTGCAACGATACGGACGATGCACCAGGACACTGTTTGCAACGCACACTTTTCATGTCCAGTAGAACAAACCCGCACCACGTTTGCTGCATGTACCTGTAGGCTAAGGACTTTTGGCTTTCATAAGACGAATGTTGGAGACGAATTCCCCGCGTTGAAGGGCTGTCTGCTTCTGTCTCTCTGCAGCAGCCAAGAGTCTGCTGAACAAGAAGGCGGACGGAGTCAAGGTGAGTCGCCCGTTGTTAACGTGAATGGATGAATGAAGACTTGAATGAGATCTGTTGCACTGATCTGGTCTGTCTGCTCTGGGGTCCTTATTTAGACGTACACTTATGTGCAATTATGTCATCATTCAGGGACAGGGACTGGTGCTAGTGGGAAGTGGTTTGTCATTTCTGACCCAATATATTCTCTGTAGAGCAGTGTGCGTGTTATCGTTGAAGGAAATCCCCAAATGTGGTCTCACAAGTTGGTATCCGACTGTTTGTTCCACGTACCTACCTCGTAGTTTATTCTTATTCAACAGCTGATGTGCTTTTCTTTGTTTTCAGGTTTTTCAATCAGAATGAGGCAGAGAGCGAGATTGGGAGAATGGGTCCCTATCTAACTGACCAGTTGAAAATGTGAATTAAGTTGTGTCAGTTGTGTGGTGTTATCAACACGGCAGGATTCCATGTTGATCTTACGCTCACCGTTGCAGATTGCAGATTCTTGGTTGAGAGAATTGGCTCAATGTGTTTGGTTATAATTAAACATGGAGGGATTGAGGCTCAGTAGAAAGCCTATGTAGGCTTTTATGTAGGCCTGCATGTGTGCGTGTGTGTGTGTGTGTGGTTGAATGTGTGTGTGTGTGCGCGTGCACAAGTGTGTATATGAATGTGTGTGTCTGAATGCATTTGTGTGTCATGTTCCCTCTACACACACCCCCACCCCCCCTCCCCCCCTGCAGGTGAACAACAAAGCCAACACCGTTACCAGTCCCAAAGAGACAGGCCCCGCCCCTGCACTGGTATACATACACACCCACACCAGCACCCCCCCCCCCTACCCCCAATGTGCAGGAGGAGGTACAGGTGCCCTCATGACCGACATCACATGACCCCGCGTAGCCACTGGTCCAATCAGAAAGTGAATCGGGGAGCTAAGCAATGAAGGAGACGCTCTTCACCTGAATGAAATAGACACTTTTTTGAGGCTTCTGTCTTAGTGTGCAAATACAGTGAATACAGTAGGTATTGGGTAATAGGGCAGTAGGGCCCCAGTACTCGTAATAATTATTACAATAATAAGAATAAGAATGATGATGATGATGATGATGATAGTTAGTAGATAACAATTGAAATAATTCTAATAATAATAATATTCATCATCAACATTTAGGTCGTCGGGGGCAACCTCTACCTCCAAACCCTCCCGTTCCTTGCAACCTGCATCGTCACTCCTCCCCCCTTCATCCTTCATCACCTCCCCACCGCCTTCTACCCGACGGCAGCGCCTGAGGCAGAATGGACATGAATGGAGCGGGGTGTGTGTGTGTGTGTGTGTGTGTGTGTGTGTGTGTGTGTGTGTGTGTGTGTGTGTGTGTGTGTGTGTGCGTGTGTGCGTGTGTGTGTGTGTGTGTGCGTGTGTGTGTGTGTGTGTGTGTGTGTGGTTAAAGAGTGAGAGCTACCGGGGCTCACAGGCCCGTGTGCGGCGTCTGCTATGCTGTGCTTTCCTGTGCATGATCAGGTGACGCTCTGCGTGCCCCGCATGCTGTCATCGGCGCTCTCGGTGTCCTCGTTAGCTTGTCCTGTCGATTGTCGCTTGTCCGCACATCGTCTTGGTTTGCTTTTCTTGCATGTGTACATGCACGGCCAGACACACACACACACACATGCCCAGACAACATGGGCGCACACACACACACACACACACACACACACACACACACAGGCAGTCCGTGGATGTAATAATCTAATGTAATGTAGCTGAGTGATTAAAAGGGCTGAGCTGGGGGTCGATTCCTATTGGTAACCCACAGTGGACTGTCCATCTTGTTTCCACGGTGGAGTGTGGTGTGCATAGAGCAGAGAGAGAGAGAGAGAGAGTAACACACAGCTCAAGAGGAGGAGGAAGAGATCTTAATGGAAGACACAAATATAAATGGGTTATAATATATTAAGAGGGACGGATGGACACACATACAGATGGAAAGATAGATACACACATGTATAGGTACATAATACACGCACACACACACACACACACACACACAAACACAGAGACAAAGAGCTCAGCTGTCATATAACATTATAATTTTAAGAGCTTTTACATTTTAGCATAACATGTAAAGTTAAATGTTACATTTTACTCTGCATGCCTAATCTGTTGTCCTCCTGTAGGAGCCGCAGACCACCGTCATCCACAACCCAGTGGATGGAAACAAGGTAGGATGCAGAGTTTCATTTCTTACGGACAAACTGTCAGTGTAAATCGGCATATTGTACAGTTCAAAATGTTTATTGCACATGACATGATCTCATTCAGGGCAATACATTTCTCTGAATAAAAAAATAATGTCAAAATATATATAATATACCATATATATATAATTCAATAATGATAACGTCTCTACTAGATTATATGACATTTATATAACATTTTCCTTCATTTCATTATGTAAAAATGTTCAAAAAAGATATTCAAAACCTGGCAAATTGTAGAATTTCATAATATCGCCAAAATCCCAACTATGAAGTAAAATATCTTGTCATGTACAGTATAGCTTTTAGACTTAAAACGAAAATAAAGTTTACTTTGATTGTGATCACTTTGATGAGTATCAAGCATTGAACATCGCTTCTAGTTACAACGTTACTTTTCCTCCCTTCAGGAGTCTGTTGAGAGCACCAACACCACCATCGAGGACGAAGACGTGAAAGGTAACCCGGGGCGACGGAGTGGCGGCAGTCAGTCTGTTGTGTGTGTGCTCCGGCTTCCCGCCCTTTCTTCTTCTTTTTTTACCGTTACTCTCACACACACACACACACACACACACAGAGCCCACACACAACACTGACGGATTCTCCAGGAACACACACGCCATGTCCTCAAGTCACCACGGCGCACGCTCCTTTACATTTTTATTGACATTTTTATTTACATTGATTTGATTTCATGTCTCCATCCACGGCGCCGACTGCTATTAATCTATGACGGTTCGTCTTTCCTCTGGTAGTATTTCCTCTCGTCCTCCATTCCTGTCAGGATGACTTTGAGGACTTTTAGCAGTTAGTGTTTGAAGTATGACCGAATGCCTTCCTCTCTCTTTCTGAAAGACTTTTCTTGTCTTCCTTTCTTCCCTTCTGTTGTTGTGTTGGGCATATCCATTTTTGTTCTTGTGCCTTCTCTCTCTGACTTTCCTGTCTCTGCCTTCACTCTCATGTACACACCCATACACACACGCACACACGCACACACACACACACACACACACACACACACACACGCACGCACGCATACACACATTGTGCACACACTTGCCTATATCAACCTATTTCTGACCTTTTACGCAATCTAATCCTGCCCCACTTCTACTGTTTCATCAATGCTAAACACACACACACACACACACACACACAAATCCAACACCCCTTGAAACACCCACTGCTGCCCTCCACCCAACCACCCACCCACCCATGCCAAACGTCCGCCAGCCCTCCGCTTGGGCAGCTTAGTGGGCGGTTTGTTGGGCTCTAAGGGTCGCTCTTCCCAGATGTCTGAGCCAAGGCAGAGTCCCACCTCCTCAGTGCAGAGTAAGTCCCTTCTGAGAGGGAGGGGAGACACCCTGCTTCTCATCCCATGGATAAGACCCTCCCCTCCCCCATAGTCTACCTCTGGAGTCCCGTGAGCCCACTTTCATCAAACTGTTTCCCCCATAGTCCCGTACCACCCTCCCTGTCCTTGAATGAGTCTAATCTAGCCCCCCAGGTTTCCCCTCTAGTGTGCAAAGGTAGAATGTACAAATATAATATATATATATATATTTAAAGATTATATTTCCATATTATTATTATATTTCCTTCTGAACAATATTCATTAAAACGTCCATTCATTGGTCGTAGGTCGTTCACAATTAAACATATCATTTTCTAAAATGTATTAAAAAACGATGAAATTGGTTTTTACAATGTTGTTAATGCCATTCCTTTACCTCCCCCATTAAGTTTTCTTTCTCGTTTAAAGAATCCTATCGTGGACCGCCATACATCCCTATGCCTTACAAAGCCTATTGCTCCCGTCAATGTTTTCTCTTTTAAATTCCGCCGAAAACGGTGAAAGATTGGAGATTGAAGTGCGAACATAACCCAGCTGGCTTTGAAGGCATCGGCAGTAAAAAGACACCTTGAGCACGTGACCACATGTTTAACATGTCTTTGTTGGGTTAATTGTAAGTCATTTTCTCACTATCCCCAGCCTGCTCCAATAACAATAAAGGTAATTGTCAACATCTCTTAGTTAAAACAGCATCCGTAAAAAAAAGAAACATTGGTTTACTTTTGGTGTTTTTTTTCTTTTCTTCAGCTCTGTTTGGTGAAAGGAGTTGTGTCGTCGTACACATCCTATCACTATTAGCCATGGGAGACGCTGTTTTCTTTGAGTTGTCGTATTCGCTCTAACATTAAAAGAAGAAAACACTGTACATTTGTGGAAAACCTTTGTTAACCAGTGCCTTCCATTTCTAATACTTTTAATATCGCCTACTGGTGTTTGGTAGACTAGCACCCACTCCTTTGCTCTCAGTTTGTGTGGTGATGCATTCAGACCTGCAGTCCTCTCAGCGTCTGGTGCGATGGCAACACTTGGCTGACACGGTTTCTTCCGCCATTCTGTGTTATAGCTCGCAAACAGGAAATTATCAAAGTCACCGAGCAGCTTATCGAGTCGATCAACAATGGAGATTTTGAGGCGTATGCGTAAGTTGGGTTTTTGTACTCTTGTGCTTTTATTTGATTTTTTGATTTTTTTGTTTTTCCAAGTTTCCACTGTTGAGTGTTTTGACGAAGCTCACTGTTCTGTAGGAAGATCTGTGACCCTGGACTCACCTCCTTTGAGCCCGAAGCCCTGGGCAACCTGGTGGAGGGACACGACTTCCACCGATTCTACTTTGACAACGGTGAGTCGGGGAAGTCAACACATTACACGTTATACACACACAGACACAAAATAGGCTCACTTGAAGTTCACATCTGAAATTATAAAGAGATGGCTGTCATTAATTAAGAAGTAAAACTGTTGCAGTATTAAAGATGCTGTAGGTAATATAATAATAGGTTGTGAAATATCTTTATTCAGACATGTAAGTTTTGGGTGACTAATGCAAGAATAATTGATTTGGACTCCTGAGTTAATGACACCCAGTTGCTCTTTGTGCTGGTCAATTTGATGAGGTACAATAGAAAGAGACCGAATCTGTTTGATGGAAATACAAAATACAAGCATATATATATACAGTAACAAAAATAAAGATGCTATTTTTTGTAGCATTTTTTTTCTGTTCAGTTCTATGAAAAGTAGAATATGTATGTCAACCTAGATATACAGTATATATCTAGGTTAACATGATTTTATTCTAGAAATAATACTGCACAGCTAAACCCGTACCAGGCCTCTGAGTCCATGGTAGAAAATAGAAGCTACAGAGACTACTTGAGATGTACTCCTCCGTTACACAGAATAGGGAACGACAAGGAGGAGAATGAAAACCACATCCAGCCATCGCTTCTGGTTTGTACTTGCAGCGGGTATCGTAGTCCTATTATCTGTTGAGTCTCACCTCCTCCTCCTCCCCCAGCTCTGTCTAAAGGCAACAAGCCGGTGCACACCATCCTGCTGAACCCTCACGTGCACCTGATCGGCGAGAATGCGGCGTGCATCGCCTACATCCGCCTGACCCAGTACATGGACGGTGGTGGCATGCCCCGCACCATGCAGTCCGAGGAGACCCGCGTCTGGCACCGCCGCGACGGCAAGTGGCAGAACATCCACTTCCACCGCTCCGGTGCGCCCAGCGTGCCCTCCCAGTAAAGGCAAGTGCCCCCCCCCCCCCTCATCCTCATCCCCATCCTCATCCTCATCATCATCCTCATCATCCCCATCATCATTATCATCATTATCATCCTCATTTCCATCATCATCATTATCATCATCATTATCATTATCATCATCAGTATCATCCTCATCATCAATATCATCATTATCATACTCATCCCCATCATCATCCTCATCATTATCATCATTATCATTATCATCCCCATCATCATTGTCATCATCATATGTCCTGGCACTTAGCATCTCGTATCACATCTTGTATGTTCGTACGTCCCGAACGCCCAGCACTTATAATAGTACTTAGCATTGTGTAGCCTCTTGTCCTGGCTATCTTGCTATTTGTCGGCAAGGGATCAACCAAGCAATTATGCGTGCTTGAAATGTGTGCTATTAAACCTAGCAATCACAAGGGCTTGAATCAAGTCTTACTGCTCCGTCAGCGATATATAGCTGTTTTACTCTTGTACTACTCTATAAATGTACTTATTGTGAGTCGCTTTGGAAAAAAGCGTCTGCTTAAATCTAAATCATCATCATCATCACCACCATGTCCCTGGAAGTGCCTGTGCTGCTGGGGAGTGTTAGGAGCAGCAGGGGATTTCTCAAAGCTACGATTTTTATTTGTACATTAAAGCGTGTGCGTGTGTATTCCTCTTACTTTTGCTTTGCTTTGTCTTTTACAGATAATGGGATGTGAAGATTTGATTAGAAAAAAATCACGTCAGAAAATCTTTGCAGGTGTCAGTCAACGAGCCAACCTCTGACCACTATCAGAACCCAACCCCTCAATAAGGACATCGTACAGGACAAGAGTATTATTACATTTTACTGTTATGGCATTTTGTTAATGGACATCCTTCAAACCACTTATTGGTGGTCACACACACCATATTTGGACATTGTCAAATGAGCATATTAATTCTATTTATCTTTTGTTGTTTTTTTAAGATGTTTTGGTATGCATTTTAAATATAATATATAGAGATGTTAAATTCTACTACTGTATCCTCTCCCAAAAATTAGTTCTGTATTTTTATGTGTATTAATGTGTGTGCAATACAAAACATTTGAAAGATCAGAATGTAAAAATTAAGCTTGCTTTAGTTCTGGTGATGTATATATATATACATTGTGATTGTTGATATAAACAAAACAAAAGTTGAAATTGCTATTCTTGCTAACAGAGAAATTAAGAGTTTACGTAAACCAAGTTTATCAGCTATATTTATGTTTGCAATGAGCTAAGTCATTCTGTTTGAATCGTCAGATTTCAACCTATAACACTAATTTAATTATGAAGAAAAGCAGAGCAGCTTACACTTATCATTAAGATGTTTGCCTTTATATCAGTTAAATAAGAAATAAGAGAATGTAGCATATATGTAACATATGAAGAATCCAGTTTATTGTGTAGTGCATGGGGGGGTATTGTGAGTAAGACACTATAATATCTTCTGTTTGATTTGTGAGTCGCTGGCTTGTTTGTTTGCATTTGTTAATGTTGTGCATCAGTCCTCACTGTTCTCCAATGTTCCTACTGTCCTCCACGACCGTGGAGCTGTCTTAAAAAACAATCACACATTTATGATACATATCCAGTGCTAATATCAAACATGAAAATCTTTTAGAGGAGGATCAAAAATAAACTCTTGGTTGTTGAAGCACCCCCTTAAACATTTTGTATAAAAAATAATATATATGAGGAGAATTTCTTCATTTTCATAATGTTTGTACTTATTGTATTGTACGACTGTGTGTCTGGTTCCCGTCGTCCTCCTTTGTACACTCTGGTGTGATCGCACATCGCAGGAATGAAGGTAACACACGTGCTGCGGAGCTGTGGCAGCCTCACCTGAAGATGTGACTTTGGGGGACTGGGACCTGGAGCCTGGCCTGCCGGGCCTTTTGGATCACTTTGGATAACTAGTCGCAATCAGGAGAGAGTAATACAGGAGGGAGTGTAGCGCTATGGGAGTGAAGAGAGGGGTGCAATAGATTCGGTGACGTCTTCCTCGAGGATCACTACTTCCACTACGAGTCGGTGCAGGTCTCCTTGCCACGCACAGCGATGCCTGGGTCCTCTTCATTCCTTCTTCTCTCTTTTGTTCATTCGTTTATTCCTCCTTTCTTTTTTAGGGTCAATTATGATGTCAATGCAATGCACCACTCCTTATATGGTGTTTATATCCTGTTGCCAGCATGGCAATAGAGTTGGCTGAACATGTTTAAGAACTAAATAAATCAACTAAGGTGTGATGACTTGGTGTGTGTGGTTTCATAGTTCACTTTCATGTTTAAATGCAGCCAATATACTTAGTTTTACTGTCAACTCAATGAAATGTAAAAAAAAAAAAGTATAATACAAGAAATAAGGCTGAAGTAAAAAATAGAAATATATAACATTTTAATTCAACCATACTTTCCCATTCTTTATAAAGCCTACTTTACAAATGCAAATGCAATTGAAACATACATGAGCAAGACTATGTGAGACTTTAATCGAGGACTGCATGAGGTCTTGTGTAGCCGACTATGTGATCTAAAGGTGACATCTTGTGTCTGTGAGTAGGATCTACAAGGAGCGACCAGAGCTACCAGCAGCCTGACTTCACTCCAGGGCCCGATCGGAAAATGCAGCCAAGCCACCACCAGGTTTGTCAGCGATCGTTGAGCCACCAAGTCAACCTAATAACAGTCACTGTATGACCGCAGTATTAAGACACGGATGTTGTAAACGCACTGTTGAGAGTAATGATTGCCCTTCTGGTGACTTCATGCACTGTTGAGAGAATTTTTTCCAGCAGCAAATCTCATAAAGAAAGGTGGTAACTAGGACTTGTTAAGGTGCGCGCCTCACGGGAGCGTAATTGCGCATCCTTGGCGCAATATCTGTGATGTCCACCAATGTCCTAAACAACAATACGTCCTTGGGCCCGATGTATATGATGTATATGATGTATATGATGTATATGATGTATATGATGTATATTATGTATATGATGTATATGATGTATATGATGTATATGATGTATATTATGTATATGATGTATATGATGTATATTATGTACATTATGTATATTATGTACATATATGTATACTATGTATATTATGTATATTATGTACATTATGTATATTATGTAATATTATGTACTATTATGTATATTATGTATATTATGTATATTATGTAGGCCCATATGATATATTTTAGTTATGGATATTCACAAGATAGATGTGTCAATTCTATTCCCCTATGTCTATATCCACGTGATTGAGTTTAGTGCTTATTTATTTATTCACTGCCATTTGCAGTGTTCGTGTCGTGCTTTTATTTATTTTAGGACATCAAGATGCCTCGTAGAATCATGACTATGTATGTGAAACGTAATTGTTAATGATACAAATATTCTCGTATTTATTATTATTATAATTATTTACATCCGAGGATGTCTGTAGAATTGATGTGAACGCAATCACCAATGATTTCTCACAAATTCAGCCCTTAAGAACATGGACGCACTCCAAATAGGTCGCTACGACTGCTTTTCCGTGTTCTTAAATCCTGTTCTTAGCTAAGAACCAATCCCAGATAAGAAACCATTTATGAATGCCAGAATTGTCGCAGGAACTTCGTAAGTGGAGTTAAGAAGACATTTCTTAACTTTTTCTTAACTGCGTTTGTGAATGAGGTCCAATGATTTTCACCTTGGACTCTACTACTGTGGAACTGAAAAAGTGACTGTGAAAGATAGAAGATTGGAGGTACATAGTGTATAGCCACACATATGGAAATGTAACCACAAGGATTTCATTTGGTAAGTTGCCTTTTTTTGTAGATTTGTATATTATATTAGATTTGTGTTGCAATCTTAGAAGACTGTGGGGAGTACATTTACAATTATATATATTTTTTTATTAAGAAGTACTTCAATCATTACAATTACATGTTTAATTCCTACAAAATTCCTATCCTGTCCCACATCTGTCCTTCAATTACTGTTTCAAGCGTCTACACCAAAATATAACCAGCATCATACAGAGCAACAGTTATAGGTCCATATATATATATATATATATATATATATATATATATATATATATAGTGACACACTCTGGGGTTGTGATGAGTGTGCACAGGACTGAAAACAATAATTCAAAGGTCCACACCAGTATTTATAGGAAATATGTATTTTATTGACTGTAATGGGGAGGGAAATATAATATTACTATCAGTACCGAGCAGAGGCGATGATGCCTTAGTGGCAAGTGGGGCAGTGTCCCACCAGATGGCGCTGTTGTGCAAGAAGATCATTACTTCTGACTGGTATTGTGGCAAATCGTAACTTTATACTATTTAATACAAAGTAGTGATTCAACTGTGAATTTGGTGTCAAATAAAACTTCACTCACAATCCCTATCGTGCTGTTTTGGAGTAATTTCCTCAGTGGTGTGTGTGTGTGTGTTTCTGTGTGCTTGGCCTCGCTCCTCTCCCTCCCGCCCCCGCCGTAGCATTTCCTGTATGTGGGGCAAAATGGCGACGTGACCCACCGTTGCTATAGAAACAACCACGTGACGTGGCCGGTACCTGCCAAATTTTAATTGGGCAGAGATGGAGACGCCCCCGTCTTTCACGTGACTTGTCACTTTCACACCCTGGACAGGGCTCTTTGTGTGTGTGTGGCTTTTTGTGTTATAGCCTCAGACTGCACTGCTGTCGGATGTTGCATATAATTTAAAACTTGAATTAAAAGTAACCAAATTGATTGAGTTGTTTTGTATATCTTTTTGTCAGTAATGCAAGGTTTGTACCTTTATTAGCTGTCATATGTGATACAGTAACCCAAACAGGGAGCAGAGCAGTGTGTGTTTGCAGCAGAGGCTCAATATCACTGCTATGAAGTCTGCGTTCCGTGCGTAAATACGCAAACACGAGCCTATGCCTAGCAGATTGGCTAGATCTTTTTTGTGTGATGGTGAAAGGTGACGTGTTCTTAATGACTTGCCTGGTTAAATAAAGGTAAAAAACAACAACATACAAAACTGCCCCTCCAGAAATGTCAGGCCAAAATCCCCACTGGTACCGAATCCGTAATCCAAGAGAGTTGTCGTAGTCCATAAGCAGGAGAAGTAGTCTCATACGGTCCAGGGGAAGGCAGGCGGGAGGGTAGTCAGGCAGGCAAGGGTCATCCACAAAACGGGTTCTCAGACAGGCAAAAGGTCAAGGCACACAGCCACTTATTTTCCTTCTATTGAACTCACACACAGCGTCTTGGTCTCCACTCTTCCTCCTCCTCTTCCACGTCCGTTCCTTCTTCCTCTCCTTCTCCCACTTCCACTTCAACTTCCACTTCCACTTCCACTTCCACTTCCAGCACAACCACCTCCTCTTCCAACTCTCTCTCCTCCACTCTCTTCTTGACTCCCCACTCCACCCAGGTCCTCTCTTATTTATTTCCTGTATCCCTGATTGGCTGCCGCGGAGTGCTCTCAACGAGCTGCAGCCAAATCTAATGAGGCTAATTGCCTCTCTCCACACACTTGTCTCACGGGCTCCCTCTGGGGGCCGAATGACTGTTTCCAAAGCTCTCCTCCTATGCTCCTCAGTGGCCGGCTGCCACATACCCTCCTCCTCAGCTCCGACCGGGAGGGAGGGGCGGCCCACCCCCTCAAGGCGTCGTGGTGGAGACTCTGCTGCTCCAGACTGTGGACAGTGCTGGATGCTGCTGGCCATCCTGTGTCCCTCCTCTGCTCTTCTCTCTCTCTTCCTCTTCATCCTATGCAGTCACATGGGTAGAACACTCTGGCTTTTATTGACCGTCTTTCAGAAGTTCGATCAATTGTGCCGTCTCTTGCATTATACGTCACGTTTCTGTTTCAGTTCACGCCGGAAAAGACTGTGGCGTCTCTGCACACACACACACACACACACACACACACAGCTACACGCACATCCACACACACACACAGCCGTATGCAAACACACAGCCACACACTCATGCAGTGACACGCACACACAGCCGTGCACCACACACACTCACACACACACACACTCACACACATATGCTTCTTGTCATTTAGGGTTTATAGGTGAATGAATGTACTGTATGTTACTCAAACCAAATTGTAATATGCATTTGTATGTATGATTGTATATCCCTGTAACTACATATCTATAAATACAAACAAATAAAGCCTAAAGAGTAAGCCATTGCCGTTTATTTTCAGTAAACATAATGTGTTGTTATTCTGGAGGCACATTACAGAGATACAAACGTACAAAATCACATCTTTATCAATCATTCCAAGACCAACACTCTCATATGAAATCCCTATGGGATGGATTATATCTCAATCAACCACAGAAAAGCAATACATCATAAACACACACAACCAGTGGTTGATGTTGTCCAGCTCAGGTTGTGGTTCCCCTGTTCACTTCACTCAGTTGTATTGTGAGTGTAACCCACGTGTTCAGGTAAGAACACACTTTGTAGATTATAGGAGCTGAAGGTACCGGCCACGTCACGTGGTTGTTTCTATAGCAACGGTGGGTCACATCGCCATTTTGCCCCACATACAGGAAATGCAACGGCGGGGGCGGGAGGGAGAGGAGCGAGCCAAGCACACAGAAACAGACACACACACACACTGAGGAAATTACTCCAAAACAGCACGATAGGGATTGTGAGTGAAGTTTATTTGACACCAAATTCACAGTTGAATCACTACTTTGTATTAAATAGTATAAAGTTACGATTTGCCACAATACAGTCAGAAGTAATGATCTTCTTGCACAACAGCGCCATCTGGTGGGACACTGCCCCACTTGCCACTAAGGCATCATCGTCTCTGCTCGGTACTGATAGTAATATTATATTTCCCTCCCCATTACAGTCAATAAAATACATATTTCCTATAAATACTGGTGTGGACCTTTGAATTATTGTTTTCAGTCCTGTGCACACTCATCACAACCCCAGAGTGTGTCACTATATATATATATATATATATATATATATATATATATATATGGACCTAATAACTGTTGCTCTGTATGATGCTGGTTATATTTTGGTGTAGACGCTTGAAACAGTAATTGAAGGACAGATGTGGGACAGGATAGGAATTTTGTAGGAATTAAACATGTAATTGTAATGATTGAAGTACTTCTTCATAAAAAAAAATATATAATTGTAAATGTACTCCCCACAGTCTTCTAAGATTGCAACACAAATCTAATGTTAAAATATACAAATCTACAAAAAAAGGCAACTTACCAAATGAAATCCTTGTGGTTACATTTCCATATGTGTGGCTATACACTATGTACCTCCAATCTTCTCTTTTCACTTTTTCAGTTCCACAGTAGTAGAGTCCAAGGTGAAAATCATTGGACCTCATTCACAAACGCAGTTAAGAAAAAGTTAAGAAATGTCTTCTTAACTCCACTTACGAAGTTCCTGCGACAATTCTGGCATTCATAAATGTTTTCTTATCTGGGATTGGTTCTTAGCTAAGAACAGGATTTAAGAACACGGAAAAGCAGTCGTAGCGACCACGTGTTCAGGTAAGAACACACTTTGTAGATTATAGGAGCTGAAGGATGAACAGGGTACCACAAATACATGTTCTCAAAGCCAACTGTGCAGCAATGGTGAACTTTTACTGCTGATGCAATGAGCAAAAATACAATATATCCGCCCCAGAGAAAACAATGTTTGTATCTTTGTGTTTACCTTATTGGAGACGATCGACTCCAATCCTTCAGTTGGTTCAGGAAACTCGTCAGTGTGATCTTCCTAGGATCTCTTAAAGACCTGTATGAATAAAACTGGACGTGGGTTCTTTCTGTTGTACACATCAGGGGATGTTATC
>PIJE02002481.1:0-67452 GCA_002895965.2 Coryphaenoides rupestris | reverse complement strand
TGGGGTCACACCCGGGTTCCAGTGTGGGTCACTGGCTGCAGCTGATGTTGATGACGGGGGCGTGGAGACCGGGATTAACTATAGGACAACCCTCTCTCCTGGAGACACCCTTCTGACCCCAGACGGGGTCAGACTCCCCCTCTGGGGACCCGCCTGCAGAGAGGAATGGGCAAAGGGAGAGTGAAAGGTAATGACTATGTTAATTAGAAGCCCACCGGCTACAGACTGCAGACACACGTGCACATCTCTCTGTTCTCCACGCACACACAAACACACACACACACACACACACACAGTTAGACAAAACAAGAGGTGAGTTAAAATTCAATTATACTATATGTGCTGAAGGTATAATTTTACTTCTAAAGATAATTTACCAATCAGTGATGAATAGCATGGTTGCATGATGTGTAGAGACCACCTAATTAAAACAAATTACCATAAAATACAAAAAATATAGATACTAACAGTGGTCTGCAATATGATATAATATAAATGACATTCATATTATAAATGCTCAGAATTCAGACTTTACAGTATGTTTCAAATGTTATGTTGGGATAAAAACAAGGTAATATAATATGTGCTATCTGGAACCCACTGGCGCTGTGCTGTTGGGTAATGGGGATCCAAATGAAAATAGAAAATTATTATGTGAGAGGAATCGTCTGCCATGCAGGAGAGAAACGGCTGCAGGACTGCAGTGAAATAATAATGGCAATAAACCATTAGAATGGTTTATCATTTATGGTTTTTGCAATGGTAATAAGGCTTTCTGAATCACATGCAAATTCTTAGAGAGACACCACGCACGCACGCACACGCGCACACACACACACACACACACTCAGAGCAGGTGCAGGCCCCCTGAAGCGACCGTTAAGTCTAATCCAAATGGTATCAATCAAGTGTGTGTGAATGGCACCGAGCAGCAGTGACTGCGGCATGTTCAACCTTTCACCTCAGCACGCGAGTCAGTGGTGTAAGCCAAGAGAGACATGTTAGCATCTCACAAACACACACACACACACACACCTGCCCACCAACGCAACTGCGATGAACATAGATAAGTACATGGAAGAACACACACACAGGTGTACCCACGCACACACGCACACACACACACACACACGTATGCACACACACACAGACACACCACAGACACAGGTACACACACATACATACATATGCACCCAGACACACATGCACACACCCCCACACACAAATGCACACAAACTCCAATCGATCACTTTGACAGACATCAGAAGGTCGACAAAGTTGCAGAGTCCCTGTGCAGCGTTCCTGCCATCACCACGACGACGCCCACCTTCAATTCTTCGTCTCCGACACCGCAGCAGCGCTACGGTACGCTACTTATGGCACGACAAGTGTCACCACAAGAGTTCACATGACATTAATGCTTTCACCCACCAGGCTGAGCTGAGCACAGAGCCCATACAGTCATTGTGTGTGTACGTGTGTACGTGTGTGTGTGTGTGTGTGTGTGTGTGCAAACGCAGTTCCAGTCGCCATCTGTGCGAACAAAAGCCAGTCGCGTCGATCTGACAGAAGAAGCAGGAGCTTATGAATTAAAATTCCTCCCAAAGGCCCTCTCGACCACAAACAACGAATCAGCGATGACCGAGAATGTGAAGACACCTTAAAAAAAACACACACATGTAGCACTCTGTACAGATATGTAGATACTGTATATCAATTATCACCAAACGTATCAATAGTGTGGGCCAGCGTCTCAGAAGTTCTAGGTCGCTCAGGAGAGTGGATGTTCCCCCGGCATCCTCCTCTTGCTCGAAGATGGCTGGGATGGCATCCACATGCAGAGCGAGGGATTCCACCAATGTGATGCAAGGGTCACTAGACTCATTCTCCGGGACTTGCCGAAGTAGATGACATCCACAAACAGCTTGGACCACCTCTGGCGCCACAAGGGTGAGTTCCTCATCCTCAAGAGAATGACGCAGGGTGAATTGGCGAATCCGTTCACGTTCCTTTTGCGACGTGAGGTCATTCATCAGGTCCCCATGGGGGCGCCTCGATAGACCATCCGCGTCTAGGTTTTGTTTCCCTGCGCGATACTGGAGTGTGAACGAGAACGTAGAAAGATCAGACAGCCATCGGTAGCTGGTAGCATCCAACTTTGCTGAGGTGAGTATGTACGTTAATGGGTTGCTGTCAGTAACAACTGCAAACTGGCTCCCATACAGATAATCACTGAATTTTTCTGTTACGCTCCACTTGAGGGCTAGGAACTCAAGCTTATGTGCAGGATAGCGAGCTTCACTGTGCGACAGCCCTCTGCTGGCGAATGCGATAGAGTGCAGCTGCCAGTCCAGTGGTACTTGCGTCGGTGTGCAAGGTATACGGTAGTTTGGGGTAAGCGAAACACAATACTGGGGCAGTGGTGAGCTGGTTAATGACTGCATCAAATGCATCCTGACATGCCTGAGTCCAGCGGTCGCTGAAGGGCTCTCGGGTCATAATATTCCTCTCGGTCACTTTCGGTCTCTTGGTCTTTCGTAGTGGTGGGTAACCAACAGTTAAGTCGGTTAAGGGCTTGACAATCTTGGAGTATTCCTGAACAAACCTCCGGTAGTATCCAGAGAATCCTAAGAAGGACCTCAGCTCCTTCAGGTTCTTGGCCAGGTCTTTAGAGCTCTTATCTTTTCGGGATCTGTTTCAACACCGTTTCTGGATACGATGTGTCCCAAGTATTTCACAGACGTTTGGAAGAACTTGCACTTGTCCACAGATAACTTCAAGCCATACTCCCTGAGGCGATGGAGCACCGTCTGAGCATTTAACTTCCTGTAGTCGATACAGAGCCTTACATCGCCATTCTTCTTCCGAACTACAACAATAGGGGATGAGAAGGAAGATTCTGACTCCCTGATGATGCCGGCATCCAGCAGCTCCTGAACGTGCTGGCGGACAGCCTCAATCTCTTGAGGGGGTATGGGACGAGCTCTTTGCTTGAAGGGGGTCTTGTCATTAAGATTGATGTGGTGTTTCACTTTGTCGGTCTTTCCAAAGTCCAAGTCGTGCTGTGAGAACACACCTGGCATGGCTTGTAACTTCTTCTCTACTCTTTCCGTCCATTCTGCAGGTATCGGGGAGTCTGCGAAGTTTAAGGTCGGCATAGAGACTTGTGCTGGGTTCGGTTGGTTGGTTGAAGGATCTTTCATCTTGGTCTCTCCTATTCCAGGAAGTACATGCTGTAACACTTCTTGGTGGTATTGATATATCGTGCTGTGTCTCGTTGGATAGCACCACAGGGAATCGGTAGGGCGCGGTAGGGAGGGAATAGGAGGAAGGCGGCTCCATCACTGGCCACTTCTCAGTGTGCACGCTGCGCGCGTTAACCACTCCTTCCATCACAAGTTTCAAGTATTTTTTATTGTCACTTCACAATTTACACGTGAGTATAAGCAGTGAGTGAAAAACTTTTGGTGCAAAACGCCCGACATGCAAAATAGAAATAGAACTATGAATAGAAATTCTATGTAAAATAAGTAAATGAAATATAAAATGAAATGGAATATACAGCAAAAATATCCAGGTGAGCAATACACATATAAATCAATGTACTAAAATATACATTGTTATATGCTGACATTCACAGAATGTCACAGAATACCTTCTCAGACAGTCAACACAACACTAGCACCAGCAATTGGCACCAGGACTAGCACTAACACCAGTACTAGCACCAGCACTAGCAGTAACACTAGCACCAGGACCAGCACTAGCAGTAACACCAGCACTAGCACCAACACTTAGCACTGCTACCAGCACTAGCTCCAGCAGTAACAACTTATCACCAGGACTAGCACTAGCAGTAACACTTAGCACTAGCATTTAGACATTGATGCCGAACTTGTTCAGCAGCCTGACTGTGGAAGCTGTCTCTGAGTCTGCTCGTGTGGCACTTGATACTGCGGTATCGCCTGCCTGACGGTAGAAGTGTGTACAGTTCGTGGCTGGGGTGGTTATTGTCTTTAATAATCCGTTTGGCCTTGGCCACGCACCGCCTGGTGTATATATCCAGGAGGGAGGGAAGCTCACCTCCAACGATGTACTGGGCCGTCCGCACCACCCTCTGTAGTGTTTTACGCTCCAGTGCGGTGCAGTTCCCGTACCAGACGGTGATGCATCCTGTAAGAACACTCTCGATGGTACAGGAGTAGAATGTTCTGAGGATGCGGGGGCACATGTTGAATTTCCTCAGTCGCCTGAGGAAATACAGGCGTTGTTGGGCCTTTTTCACCACGTGTGTGGTGTGCGTGGTCCATGTGAGGTCCTCGGAGATGTGCACGCCGAGGAACTTGAAGCTGCTGACCCTCTCTACTGCAGCACCGTCGATGGAGATGGGGGCGTGCTCTCCTCTCCGCTTCCTGTAGTCCACGATCAGCTCCTTGGTCTTCTTGACGTTGAGGGCGAGGTTGGGTCAGGGCAGTGGTGGCATGGTTGGATGCAACAAGCCAGTTGACTTCTTCAGAGGAGAGGGTTGAAGCAGGTAAGGAGGGGTGGGTGAAGGGGGAGGGAGGGAAGAAGCAGGGGTGAAAGAGGAGGTAATGTCCTTCACCTTCTTTGTAAAGTAGGTGACAAAGTCATCAGCTGAGAGGGAGGAGGGAGGAGGAGGGGAGGGAGGGTTGAGGAGGGAGGAGAACATGGAAAAAAGTTTCCTGGGGTTGGAGGCGGAAGAGTTGATCTTTGTAAGGTAGAAGGCAGATTTGGCTGCTGACAGTAGATGTGAAACATGAGGAGGTGGAGGTAGTGAGAGAGATCACCAGCAGAGTCAGATTTTCTCCATTTTCTCTCAGCTGCCCGCAACTCTGTTCTATGAGCCCGCAGAGTTTCGGACAGCCAGGGAGGTGGAGGAGAGGCTCGTGCTGGTCTGGAGATAAGTGGACAGAGTGAGTCGAAGGATGAGGCGAGAGAAGAAGTCAAAGTGGAGGACGCTTCCTCTACTGACAAGAGGGAGAATTGTTGGGGGGGAGGTAGTGAGGAGAGGACAGTAGCAGAGAGAGTAGAGGGAGATCAAACATCTAGAGCCACACAATAGAAATAAAAAAAATAAACCCAATAAACAAAACCCAATGCTTTTCCTTTCCTTTTCTTTTTAAGTCTCACTAGTAGATCACCTGTCAGGTAAGTACTATTTATCGTCTCCTATTTTTGTTTTCTATTTGAATCACTAGTTTTAAATTCACTGTTGCATTAAGCAGGTTCTTGTCAAATATCTTATCAATTACTGTATCCTATTTTGTTCTGTACCAACTATATTATTCCCAACAGGCGATTCTTTTAACTGGCTCTTAACACAACTATTCAGTTCAATCAAATAAATGAATTACCATCTGTACTTTACAGTAAAGGAAACTTAACTCAAACGTCAACAGTGAACATTCAAATGTAATCAACAAATAATGTCAATGCCTGTGCATATCAATTCCAAAACAAACTCTGCGGATCAGATTCAATTCAATGAATGACTTCAGCAATTCAGTCCAGTCGTGACTATATCAGTTCAACTCAGGCACTCCTAATGGAAACCAGGGTCCTTCCGATTGGTTGAAACTCTGTGTTCCAACTTGTGGGGCAAAAGTGAACGTTATTGTCCTACCACTTAGTAGAGAAGGGATACCCAAGCTCTCTTTCTTCCTCTCACTTCGATTCTAGGGTTGGCTCGCCACTCCAGTCTCCACTCCTCCCTGATCAGAAGTAAGCCGGGCTGAAGAATCCTACGTTCTTGAAGCAGTTCAATCCACAGCAGGAAAAAAAAAAGACCTGGCCTTGAACCTACAAAGCCAGGCAAACAATTACTAACAGTTCAAGTGCATTCTCTCCCATTCAAATCAATACACATTACAATGTCCTTTTCTCGACTTTATACAAAATAAATGTATTACATTGTACCTTCCATTAACTGGTCATGTCTTTCTTTCATTCAACCATGGGACCTTGCATTAGATTAGCTACTGAAAAATAGGTGCTGCTTGAGCCCAACTTACACCAATACAGCTAGCCAGTCAGCATGTTCTGCACATAACGTTAAGTGGCTACTTAGCATTGTCAGCTAGACGGTGTAAACTCACCAAGAATCCTCTTTCATTCACACGTGAGATCTTCACGTTCACGGGTCTCCCGAGTTCTGTGACTGCGCGCGAGGTGGATGCTAGCTAGTAGCAACGTAGCTAGCTCTGGTTTATAGCTCTGGTAAGTTCGTTGACAAAACTTCATAACATCCTCCACATCACATTAATTCGTGAATTCAAAGTAACCTCTCACTTATCTGTCTCATAAACAGCTCTTTTAAGCTATAAAGCGCTCGTTTTGGCAACTAGCCGATCCTCTTGTACACGACCAGTCTAATCGGTGGCAAGTTAGAAAGAAGAAGAACCCAGCACGGACGTATCACATTCCAGGGAATGCAAGTGTCACGATGTGGGGCAGGAGGACCCAAACGCAAGACTCAGGGTTTTGCAGTACAAGAATGTTATTTATTACCGTGATACAGGCAGGCAGACAGGTGAGGGACAGACAGGCAGGTAGGTAGGTAGGCAGGCAGGCAGGCAGGCAGGCAGGCAGGCAGGCAGGCAGGTAGGTAGGTAGGCAGGTGGGTGAGGAACAGGCAGGTGGGTGAGGAACAGACAGGTAGGTAGGCATCCAAACGGGTAGTCCATCGATTTTACAATAACAACCAGTAATGTGGAAAGCCGGGGCTTTTATGCCGTGCATAATTGTTCATTCGCGGCAGCCGCGAGCGTCGCGCAGGTGCCGCTAATCATCCAGGGGCGGCACTGGCGCCCGGGAGCACGGAGACACGATCGCGATCATGACAGCAAGAGGCGGGGCAACCGCCCTTATTGGCTGAACTTAACTTGGCTAAACTTTCCTCAATAATTATACATTTAGTATGTTATATTCCTAATAAACAGATCTTTAGTTTATTACTGTATTACATTCCTAATAAACAGATCTTTAGTTTATTACTATATTACATTCATAATAAACAGATCTTTAGTTTATTACTATATTACATTCATAATAAACAGATCTTTAGTGACCCTGGGTTACACACACCCACACACACACACACACGCACACACTCCGAAGGATAATTTTGACGCGTACCGAAGACGACGGATGCGACTGACTGACTGTAATCATGGGGACGCAACAACGCCTGCACTACAGACTATTTACTGGAGCCGTGATATATACCCCTACAGTTTTTGGCGGGAAGAGATGAGATGATGGACAGGGTGGAGACAACAAGGAGACACAGAAGGAGACAGAGCCCAAAGACATAAAAGACAAACAAACAAAAAATAAGGTTTGTTAGGATGAGGACAAAAAGAGATCAAAAATCCAAAATCAAACCTGTAGAGCGGAACTGATGGAAGGGGGAGTTGAAGATGAAAACATTTCCCGCCAATGGCGAGGCTCGGTGTAGGTGACAGGGTTACGTATTGACACACACTCTCTTAAACACACACTCCACGCCAGCGCCGGGACACTCGTGATTGGCTTATTGATCGCGCCGAGACGGAAACATCTCAGAGGAAGGGCAGTGGTCTATTTACAGCGTGACCTGGCTGGTCCAGGTCACTGCTAACAAGACTGACAATTGGTGACTGTACTGTACTGTTTCCGGATAAATGGTCTTTGTTGTCATGAAAAACAACAAAAACAATTATGACAGTGACGTGATGTGATACCATGTGTATGGAAGTAAATCTGTTCCACCAGAGTTTGAAATTTAAAAGCCATTGAATTTATAGCACTGAATTTCTTTGCATTGAAATTATGTATGTGAAATTTTTGCCTTTGAATTCAACTCTTCAAATTTTCAATAGCTCGTTTTCACTTGTATTTTTCAATGTTCACAAATTCAGTTTAAAAAATTTCAAGTATTAAAAAATTCAAATAATATATATTCAAGTTGCTCAAATTCGATAGGCCAAATTCGGATGCTAAAATTCGAGGTTAAAAATTCAGAGTCATCATCCGGGATACCTTTGGATACCAAGGATAAGCAATCGATTCTGCATCAACTCGAACCAACAATCCACCAATCAAGTTACGCTCCATTGGTCATGTGACGCAGATGCTTGAATGTTGGAAATCACCGGAAGGCAGTCAGCTATGGCCACCAACGATGGCACTTCGGTGAGTGTATTAACTCTTTTATTTGTCTTTTGTGTCCTTTGTATTCGCAAGATTCAGTCACAGGTAATACCCGACACGTCACGCATTAACAGAATTTATTGGACAGTATCTACACGCAACTTCTAATGAAGTGGCGTTCGTAAGTTTTGTTAGCATAACTTGAGCTAACGGTAGCTAACGCCTCCCACACACTAGAGCAGGGAGTTGGCTGGTTGTAAAGACTATATAAATGTATCTACTTGTTATCATATTACATCATTGCCTCTGCATTCATAATAACTTAATAAGTAATTTTTTTTATAGAATTTAAAAAATATGCATATGTAGAAATGAATGTTATATTGTTGTTATGATTTTAGCATCTAATTATAAAAATGCTGCAGTAAAACAACATGTAAAATCATCACAGATAATTAGAGACTCGTACAAGAATACGCTGATAACAACTGCTGCCATTAAATTGCGCAATTCTTTGCAAGCTCGTGCGGGCCACATAAAATGGCCTTGAGTTTGACACGTGCACTAGAGGATAATATGGCCGATTGTGGGCCCGATTCCCCCTCCCGACAATCACAGGGGTTAACATGTGAGCATGGTTTCTTGTCGCTAACGTTACTTACAGTTCGGACGCAGTGATTATGATCTGACTGACAAAAAAATCTATCAAAAAAGATCTGACTGACAGTACAAAGGACAAATGGACGGCCATTAATGTAACGTTAACTGTAACCAAACTTCATATCATGCTTACTAAAGTTTAGTAACGTTTAGCTGTTTATAACTTCATCTTTGTGCTACAGATTTGTAATATCATTCTTATTTGTTCTGTGCTGTATTTGTGATGACAGGGTAGTCAAGCTGATATTGTCCAGTCAGCCAGGCGCTTACTGTACCTATTAACATCACAGGGCGCAGCCAGCGGTGATGTCACCAGTCAAGATATGAGGTTTAGTATTAAACTTTAATTCATGTACATGTGGCTTATTTTCACTTATCAATTCTAGACTTTATGGTTCATAAATATTATTGGATACAATCCTGCAGAGAACAGAGGCAGGGAGGTCACAGTTCAGCCCTTCAGCCAGAAAGACCACCACTTCAAATGGAAATGACCAGGTAAAGACTTAAAGGACAAGTTCGCTATTTTAAATGCAAGCCCTATGTATATATATATGGGCATGCTGTTGAATTGTACAGGCAAAATTCCACCTATGATAGACATAGTATTGTGTTGCATGCTCTACTTCTTGCCAATATTGCAGACTTTAAAATCTAAGTTAGTAAACCCTGGATGAAAGCATTTGATTCTTTTTGGACCATTCAGTAAAATATACAACCTGTTTCACTTTAATTTGTTTATGAAAAGAAAAACATTTAATGGGTTTTGAAGGCCTAAATTAATGCCGATTGCACTTTATTGGAACCTGGTGAGAGTATGCAAAACAATGTTCAAATACACCTGTCGTAACAATGTCATCTTTTAATGTAATTAGAAAAAACAGATAATAGTTATAGTTCATCCTTATTTTCTTTAGGTCCTTTCCAGGTATTTTTACCAAGGGCAGAGGAAAGAGGCGCTTTCCTGCAGCAAATCTTGTTCCTGCCAAGAGACTTAAACCACTTGAAATGGCATTCTATTTACTGCCAAAGCAGTGTGAAAAACAACTGCCATTGCAAACAAAAACAGCGGAAGATAGACTTAGGCTATGTATGAAATAAATTGACAAAGACGAAAACTAAAGACATTTTCTCTATAATTGTATAAAGACACAATACAGTTTGTTAGTTATTGTTTTTTTTGTAAAGCCTCGTTTTTATTTTTATTTCAGTTAACGAAAATGTTTTTTCACACCTAGTTTTCGTTCACAATAATAACCTTGTTCCGCACGAGCAGCGACATTGTGCTGCACCTCACCAACGGCACCGTGCAGATGAACTCCTTCCAGGTCAGAGGGCAAAACTCAGTCGTTATGTTTCGATTTTTAAATGGGAAATCCTCACCAGTCAGGCCAACGAGAAGACAGTTATTGCAATGATTGATTAGTCAGTTTCTGTTTGTTTTTTTAGCATGTCTGACTCGTGCTAAATTTGTTTTCTCGTTGTTTTTGTTGTGGGGTTGTTTTTAGGACCACACCAAGCTGATCCTGTGTCCCCTGATGGGGGCGGTGACCTACATCGACGAGAAGTGTGAGTTCCACACCTACAAGATGAGCCTGCTGGAGGAGTTTGGCTGCACCAAGGAGCTGGCGTGGTTGTATTTTACAAATGACCTTCCTCTTACTTCAAAGGGGCTTTCTCTTACCTTTGCCTCCTCTTCTCACTGTATTGTTTGTTTTTCCTTATGTTTGTGCTCAAACAGTGTAAATTATTCTTCACTGTGTGGTCCAGTTTTCTTTTAAAACTGGACCTCTTGATTGGTTCTCTTCTGGTCCATTTTAATCTGTTGTGTAGAGAAGGACTGAGACTAACCATGTTGGTTTGTCAGCATTATGTCCTTTTGCATTCCCTTCATACTTGTTTCTTTACATGCTCTGTACAAACTCGCTAAGACTAAATGAATATAAATAAAGATTACCGAATACAATCATGACCTGGTCATTCAATCAATGCGGACATAAAGGTTGACTGCAGGGCTTACTGTGGTACTTTTATAAAACTTGGTCAGTATGCAACTGTAGTTTGAAATGTAAAAAACATTTTATGTTCAAATTCAAAGAAGCAGCAGTTTCACAATCTGCTAATATTTCCTGGCTGGTCTTTAGATGAAGGCATCTTCCACACACGCATTATAAACTTGACACTGACTGGTAAAAAGTTTCAGTATAGTTGAAAGAATGAAATCCGTGTCAAATAGCCATTGGATGTGTGTAGTGGATGATTTTAGAATATTGTTTGCCAAAATTCATGATGGCTTTGGTCAAACGAAGATATATTCAGGTCTTCAAGTCAGCATGCATCAGGAGAACGCTCCCATTTGTGATGTCACTGTCACCATTTTGAAACTGCTCATAATGGTGAATCACACTTACACCTGGTGGTATAATAGGGGCCCTTTAAAGGTGATAAATGTAACAATGACACCCGAGCGTGTAAAAAGTTAGTGCTATGTTCGGCTCGGTTCAACTGCCGGAGATGTCCGGTTATGGCGACCACCTGAGAAGACGTGTCTACACCGCTCTGCTATAACTACTAACAACTTTGACTAGTAGCCTATATTAGGTCTGCCATAATAAAGATTTCAACTAGCAATATAGCAATGATGATTAGTTTTAATTATTTAAGAATCAGAACATATTTGTGTCGAAAAAAAGTAACGTGGGCTATACATCATACAATCAAATGTTTTATTTAAAAATAATTAAATAACACAATGTCAACAGATTAATATAATACTTAAATAATAATAAACAACAAAATGCAAAAAGTGCAAGATTGCAAAAAAAATCTGTAGTAATCCACTATACCAACAAAATAGTTTTGCTTAAATAAAAGTATTACAAATAATAAAGTGCAAAACTGAAAAAAAACATCTGTAGTAATCCATTATTACTACTACCAACAAGACAGAGTAACTTAACCAGTGTTGCTTTTCTTCTGTGAAATAAACTTTTCTCTTAGGACATTGTAAGAACATACATAATAGGATCATGTTTAATATACAAAAAGAATTCATCACAAATAAAAAGTCAGAGATGGCATAATCTGTAAATAAAAGTATTATAAATAATAAAGTGCAAAAAAATAAAATCTGTAGTAATCCACTATTACTACCAACAACCACTACAAGACAGTGTTGCTTAACCAATTTTCTTCCTTCCTCTTAGGTCAGGTTCAGTGGGAGGTTTGTGTTCAAAAAGACAAGTTGCCTCATTTGAGTCGGTTTCTTCTCTCTGTGATTATCTGTCCCGTTTTGGAAAATATTCTTTCTGAAGGGACAGAAGTGGCTGTGATGCAAAGCCTGGTCATCATGACTTTAACAAGACGGGGGTACATGGCCCGGCTTTTCCACCACTCCAGGGGGTCAGCAGTTCTTTGAAGCAGGGGCTCCTCCAGATAGGACCGGACCTCCATTATTGCATCCGCTGTGGCATTGCGTCTCTTCATGCCTCCAGATACTCTTTCCTCAAAGAGGCTCCAAATGGCAGAGCTCTCTTGTGGAGTATGCCCAGCTGCTGCTCCTGCTTCCTGCTGCTCTGCCGCCTCAGCCTGCAGGGTGACTCTCCCTGCAGCTCCTGCAATTCTTTGCAGAGACTCGTCAGCAGCTCTGGTGTCACTTCCTCAAAGGGCTTTAAGACCTGACATGCTTCCTGGACAACTTTCCATTCTTCTTGGGTCAGGCTGCCTATGCGGGCATCAAGCAAAGCCAAGGTGGAGACAATGGCATCTTTCACCTCCAGGAAGCGATTCAACATATAATATGTTGAGTTCCATCTGGTTGGGCAGTCCTGCTTGAGCCGCAGCTCAGGCAGGTTAATCTGCCGCTGTGTTGCTCTCAGTTTCTCTGCCGCAAGTGTGCTCCTATGGAAGTACTCCACTATGGCCTTCACCTTCTCCTGAGTGGGCTTGATTTTCTTCAATCCATCTTTAACAATCAAGTTCAGATTATGAGCCAAACATGGCACATTCAGCCACCCTGTTTTACGGATGGCTAGGGTAATGTTGCTTCCATTATCGCTAACACAAGCAACTACCTTGTCCATGACCTGCCATTCCCTGGCAATTCGAAGCAGTTCGTCGGCTAGGTTGTCAGCTGTGTGGCGTTCTGTGAATTGAAAGCAGTCAAGGAGGCAGGAGAACATCTTATAGTCCTCTAAAAATGACATGTAATGGACATGTAGCTGCAGGTGGCAATAGATGTCCAGCAGTCTGTAGTAAGAGAGACTGCTGATGCTTTATCAATTCTCTCCCGTAGTGCAGCCCATGTTTTGTCGTACAGCTGCGGGATCAAACTTTTGGAGAGGGTCTTCCTGCTGGGCAGAATATAAGATGGATTGAGTGCGTTGGTAAAGCTTCTGAATCCCTTGTCTTCGACAATTGAAAGGGGATGGTAATCAAGGGCAATCAGTTTAGCTAATTCCTCATCCAACTTTTTTTGTTTAGATTGACCAAAGGCTTTTGTCATATACTGGCTCAGTGAAGCTTGGACTCCAACTATTGGTCTTGATGCACTAACAGCAGTGTTGCTGGACACTGTGGCAGTAGTGGTTATTCCAGAAGTAGAAGTGGAAGCGCTAGTTCCACCATCTGAAGCAGTGGTAGGCACACTGCTGCTAGCAACACTGACCTGTGTCATCTGCACTGTGGGGTGCTTTGTTTTTATGTGCCTGTGGAGGTTGTTTGTAGAGCCAGCTTTAATGGAAATGCTCCCCTTGCACATATTGCATACTGCAGTTGATGCATCTTTACGGGTGAAAAAGGTCCAAATGATACTTTGTGTAACGGTACCAGAACAGGTAGAACCCAAAAGCACGACACAGAACTAATAGATGCAATCAAAGTCCACAAAGGGTTTAATCCAAACTCGGGTAGTCCAACAGGCGAAAGTCACAAAACAGGGTATCCGATAATCAGGCGTCAAAACAGGCAGGGATCAGGCAAGAATCAGAGTCGAGAATAATACTAGCAGATATCAAGTCAGAAAAGTAGAGTGACAGGTACACTAAGCTCCGCTGCAAAAAACAATCTGACAAAGACAAAGGGGATAAGGCAGGTGTTAAATACTAGTCTAATGAGGGAATGGGAAACAGGTGAGTAGAGCAGACTCAGGTGATGGTAGGAGTAAGGTGATTAACTGGGCGGGGCAGAGTCAGGTGATGGGATGGGCTCAGGATACTGTGGGGCAGGTGGGAGTGGCAGGATCTGAAATGACAGGACAATGAGTGGAAGAATGGCAAAGCATGGAATAAATAATGACTAAACACAAAGTTTCAGGATGCCCTTATGACAGAACCCCCCCCTCTAGGGACATCCCCTGACGTTCCACCAGGCTGGTCCGGGTGATCCTGGTGAAAATCTCAGATGAGGGCGGGTCCAGGATTGCTCGTGCAGGGACCAACAATCTCTCCTCAGGACCATATCCCTCCCAGTCCACCAAGTACTGGAAACCCCTTCCTCTGCGCCGAAAACTCAGCAGGCGACTGACTGTGTAAGCAGAGGACCCATCGATGATCCGGACGGCCGGTGGGGGTCTGGAGGGGGGCTGAAGCGAACTCTCCTTCAAGTGGCTTTGACACGGGACACATGGAAGGTGGGGTGGATATGGAGAGACCGGGGCAGGCGTAGGCGAACAGCTGCTGGGTTGATGATCTTGGATATGGGGAATGGGCCTATGAAGCGTGTGGCCAGCTTCCTGGACTCAACCCGGAGGGGTAAGTCCCTTGTCGAAAGCCAGACCTTCTGTCCCAGAGTGTAGGCGGGAGCTGGCGTGCGGCGATGGTTAGCTGACCTCCGATAGCGGTCAGAGGTGCGGAGCAGAGTAGCACGGGCCAGCCGCCAGTGCGTCGACACCGATTGATGAAGGCTTGTACAGAAGGGACGCTGGCCTCACGTTCCTGCTCCGGAAACAGGGGAGGCTGATAACCCTGGAACACTGGAATGGAGATAAGCCAGTAGCAGAGCTGGGCAGGGTGTTATGAGCATACTCAATCCACAGCAGTAGTTTGGACCAGGAGGAGGGGTTACGTGAAACCATACATCGCAATGCAGTCTCCATGTCCTGGTTCATCCTCTCCGTCTGACCATTGGATTGGGGATGGAAACCTGAAGAGAGGCTGACTGTGGCCCCAGCAGTCTGCAAAACTCAGTCCAAAAACAAGAGGTGAATTGCGGCCCCCTGTCAGAGACGATGTCTCTAGGAAGGCCGTGCAACCTAAATAACTTGATTCAACACACACTTCAGCTGTCTCTTTGGCAGTGGGCAATTAGGCAAAGGATAAAATGAGCAGTCTTAGAAAATCTATCTACCACAGTCAGAATGGTAGTGTTACACTCCGATGGGGGGAGTCCGGTGATGAAATCCAATGAGACATGGGACCAAGGGCGATGAGGAACAGGAAGAGGCTGAAGAAGGCCAGCTTGGCGCCTGATGGGAAGTTCTTGTTCTGTGAGCATACAGGACACGCAGCTACAAACTCCCGAGTATCCGATCCATAGTGTCCCACCAGAAGCGTTGTCGGAGAAGGTAAAGGGTTCTGGTACCCCCGGGACTGACAGCGCGAAGCTGGGAGAGTGTCCCCACTGCAACACCTGAGAGCGTACATCGGCTGGAACAAAAAGGCGGTTACTAGGACAAGCACTGGGCGATGGGTGGTTGGTGAGAGAATCCCTTACCCTCTGCTCCACCTCCCATGCCACCATCCCAATAATGCACCGGGGCACGAACCCCCCATCAGAACCACAAATTAACGGAGCACCCCCCCCATCAGAACCGCAAATTAACAGACCGCCGAATTAACGGACCCCCCCCATCAAACGCAAAAATAACGGAGCACCACCCCCCATCAAACGGAATTAACCAGAAGACCCCCAACCCCCCCCCCCCCCCCCCCCCCATTCAGGGACGCGAAATAACGGAGCACCCTCCCCCATCAGAACCGCAAATTAACAGAGCACGCCCCCCCCCCCCCCCATCAGAACCGCAAATTAACGGAGCACCCCCCCAGACAAAAAATTACATGTTTTCAAAGTCATTAGAACTGTAGGCCAAATGGTTTTATTTGGTTTTAATGTTTTTTTTACCCAAATGTAAGTACTTGTACTTGTACTCGGTCTGAAAAAAAGTGGTATGGTGCATCCCTATACTTGATCAATAAAAGAGTTAAGCTACTGAAAAGTTACTCGATTCAGGAAATAGTGACGTTACCGGCAAGCTACTGAGAATTGTAGTTAGTTACTAGCGTCGCTACAAGTAGCGACGCTACTGCCCAACACTGCTTACAGAGTACATGTGTTGAAAGAAGCCATATTTCACTGTGGTACATAAAGATAAGAATAGAGCAGGTTTCAAGCTGGGATAAGAGCAGAAGGGCCATTCTGAGTGCAGTATCAACATCTAAGAAGATACTGTTACGGTTCGTCCGTCCTCGCCTCCACATCCGCGCCTCTCCCCTCCCGCTACGCGCTCTTTGCGCTCCTCAGTGCATGCGCAACGGCAAGAGCGTCGATGACGCTGCCTGAAGCCCGACTCTGCACACCTGCTCGTCATTATTAATCACCGCACCTGTCCCTTGTATCCAATCACCTTTCACCCCTATAAGAACGTGGTCGACACCCCACTCATCGCCAAGTTCTTCCCAGAACCCAGGAGGATTAACGTCTCGCGGTTAGCCTACCTTTTTTTTTGCCAACTCTGGTTTTTTTCCTTTGTTCTCACCCCGTCCCCTCCTCATCTCTCCAATGTCCCAGACCCCCTCTGCAGTTGCCCTCCCAGGGATCACTATCCCTTCCCGTCCTGCTAGCTAATTTAACTTCACGCAGTTATTGTGCCAACCCCTCGGCAGTGCAATTTTCTGAGGCCAATTTAACTTCACGCAGTAATTGAGCTATTCCCGGTTTTTGTGCAGCTGCCGTCCTAGGGATCACTATCCCTTCCCCTCCTTCTCCTCGGCAAGCCAGCATCCCGGATCTCCACAGCTGAGCCGTGCCAACCTGTAGAGCCCTCACCCTGCTCCACCCGCAACCCTCTACAGCTCCTGCGAGCACCCTGACATTTGTTTAACATATGTTTGTGGCAACCCCTGTGTGTTTTCTTTATTAAACCGCCCCTCAGGGCTTGTGCTCGAACTGACTTCTCCTCCATTCCTGTGCGCCTGGGGTCACCCCCCCTAACCCCCCTAACACATACAATGTAACGGTACCAGAACAGGTAAAACCCAAAAGCACGACACAGCACTACTATATGCAATCAAAGTCCACAAAGGGTTTAATCCAAACTCGGTAGTCCAACAGGCAAAGGTCACAAACAGGGTATCCGATAATCAGGCGTCAAAACAGGCAGGGATCAGGCAAGAATCAGAGTCGAGAATAATACTAGCAGATATCAAGTCAGAAAAGTAGAGTGACAGGTACACTAAGCTCCGCTGCAAAAACAATCTGACAAAGACAAAGGGGATAAGGCAGGTGTTAAATACTGTTCTAATGAGGGAATTGGAAACAGGTGAGTAGAGCAGACTCAGGTGATGGTAGGAGTAAGGTGATTAACTGGGCGGGGCAGAGTCAGGTGATGGGATGGGCTCAGGATACTGTGGGCAGGTGGGAGTGGCAGGATCTGAAATGACAGGACAATGAGCGGAAGAATGGCAAAGCATAGAATAAATAATGACTAAACACAAAGTTTCAGGATGCCCTTATGACAGAACCCCCCCCTCTAGGGACGTCCCCTGACGTTCCACCAGGCTGGTCCGGGTGATCCTGGTGAAAATCTCGGATGAGGGACGGGTCCAGGATGGCTCGTGCAGGGACCCACAATCTCTCCTCAGGACCATATCCCTCCCAGTCCACCAAGTACTGGAAACCCCTTCCTCTGCGCCGAGAACTCAGCAGGCGACTGACTGTGTAAGCAGAGGACCCATCGATGATCCGGACGGCCGGTGGGGTTCTGGAGGGGGGCTGAAGCGAACTCTCCTTCAGTGGCTTGACCCGGGACACATGGAAGGTGGGGTGGATACGGAGAGACCGGGGTAGGCGTAGGCGAACAGCTGCTGGGTTGATGATCTTGGATATGGGGAATGGGCCTATGAAGCGTGGGGCCAGCTTCCTGGACTCAACCCGGAGGGGTAAGTCCCTTGTCGAAAGCCAGACCTTCTGTCCCAGAGTGTAGGCGGGGGCTGGCGTGCGGCGACGGTTAGCTGACCTCCGATAGCGGTCAGAGGTGCGGAGCAGAGTAGCACGGGCCAGCCGCCAGGTGCGTCGACACCGATTGATGAAGGCTTGTACGGAAGGGACGCTGGCCTCACGTTCCTGCTCCGGAAACAGGGGAGGCTGATAACCCTGGGAACACTGGAATGGAGATAAGCCAGTAGCAGAGCTGGGCAGGGTGTTATGAGCATACTCAATCCACAGCAGTAGTTTGGACCAGGAGGAGGGGTTACGTGACACCATACATCGCAATGCAGTCTCCATCTCCTGGTTCATCCTCTCCGTCTGACCATTGGATTGGGGATGGAAACCTGAAGAGAGGCTGACTGTGGCCCCCAGCAGTCTGCAAAACTCAGTCCAAAAACAAGAGGTGAATTGCGGCCCCCTGTCAGAGACGATGTCTCTAGGAAGGCCGTGCAACCTAAATACTTGATTCAACACCACTTCAGCTGTCTCTTTGGCAGTGGGCAATTTAGGCAAAGGAATAAAATGAGCAGTCTTAGAAAATCTATCTACCACAGTCAGAATGGTAGTGTTACCCTCCGATGGGGGGAGTCCGGTGACGAAATCCAATGAGACATGGGACCAAGGGCGATGAGGAACAGGAAGAGGCTGAAGAAGGCCAGCTGGAGCCTGATGGGAGTTCTTGTTCTGTGAGCATACAGGACACGCAGCTACAAACTCCCGAGTATCCCGATCCATAGTGTCCCACCAGAAGCGTTGTCGGAGAAGGTAAAGGGTTCTGGTACCCCCGGGATGACACGCTAACTGGGAGGAGTGTCCCCACTGCAACACCTGAGAGCGTACATCGGCTGGAACAAAAAGGCGGTTACTAGGACAAGCACTGGGCGATGGGTGGTTGGTGAGAGAATCCCTTACCCTCTGCTCCACCTCCCATGCCACCATCCCAATAATGCAGGACCGGGGCAGAATCTCCTCCGACTGGGAAAGACACTCAACTTGGTGAATGCGGGACAGGGCGTCTGGTTTGGTGTTCTTTGATCCCGGGCGATATGAAAGAGAAAAGTCAAACCGATTAAAAAATAATGCCCACCTGGCCTGTCTGGGACTCAGCCGCTTGGCTGACCGGATGTACTCGAGATTCTTGTGGTCCGTCCAGACGATGAAAGGTAGCTCCGCCCCCTCCAACCAATGCCTCCACTCCTCCAACGCCAACTTGACAGCCAACAGCTCCCGGTTCCCAATGTCATAGTTGCACTCTGCAGAGGATAACTTGCGAGAGAAAAAAGCACAGGGATGAAGCTTGTGGTCGACCCCAGACCTCTGAGAGATTACAGCCCCCACCCCAGAGTCAGAGGCATCCACCTCCACTACAAACTGGCAGGAGGGATCAGGCAGGTTGAGAATAGGTGAAGAGGTGAAACGTCTCTTTAACTCACCAAAGGCCTTGTCCGCCGCGGGCGACCAGAAGAAAGGAGACTTCGGAGAGGTCAACGCAGTGAGAGGGGCTGCCACTATGCTGTAGTTCCGAATGAACTTCCTGTAGAAGTTGGCGAACCCCAAGAACTGCTGCAGTTTCTTCCTGGAGGTCGGGGCTGGCCAGTCGACGACCGCCTGCACCTTGGCTGGGTCCATCTGCATCTCCCCTTCGGAGACAATAAACCCCAAAAAGGCGACCCTGGGGACATGGAACTCACACTTCTCCGCTTTGACGAACAGCTTGTTCTCCAGAAGCCTCTGGAGAACACACTTGACATGACGTTCATGGTCCTGTTCAGATCTGGAGAAGATAAGTATGTCGTCCAGGTATACAAACACAAATACATTAATAAAATCTCTGAGAACATCATTAACCATGGCCTGGAAGACTGCAGGAGCATTGGTAAGACCAAAGGGCATGACCAGGTATTCATAATGTCCCCTGGGAGTGTTGAACGCAGTCTTCCATTCATCTCCCTCTTTGATGCGGACCAGGTGATAGGCATTCCGGAGGTCCAACTTGGTGAACACTGTTGCCCCCTGCAAGAGTTCAAAAGCAGATGATATAAGTGGAAGGGGGTATCTGTTCTTCACGGTGATATCGTTCAGGCCACGATAGTCGATACAGGGTCGCAGTGATTTGTCCTTCTTTCCCACAAAAAAAAATCCTGCTCCGGCTGGAGAGGACGAAGGTCGAATAATACCTGCTGCCAACGACTCCTGAATGTAGGTCTCCATGGTCCTGGTCTCAGGGATGGACAGCGAATATAGTCGACCCTTAGGGGGCATGGAACCAGGAAGGAGCTCAATGCTACAATCATAGGGTCGGTGAGGGGGAAGAGAGGTAGCCCGGGTCTTATTGAACACCTCCTTAAGGGGCAGATATACAGGAGGCACCCCAGAGAGATCAGGGGCCCCTGCGGGAGGAGGAGAACTAGGAACAGAAAACAGAGCACATCTGAGGCACACATTATTGCAATACTGGCTCCATTGTAAAATCACACCCGCCTCCCAATCAATGTGAGGATTGTGTGTCTGAAGCCAGGGAAGACCCAATATTACTGGTTGTTGAGGAGAGTGTATGAGGTGAAAGGTAAGGGTTTCGTGATGATTACCTGATATGCCTAGGTGAACTGGGACAGTCTTATGAGTAACGGAGCAGAGAAGATGACCATCGAGAGCCCTGGCGTCGATGGGTTCTGCCAGAGGTTCCCGGGGAATCCCTAACTGCACCGCCAGGGAGGAGTCTAAAAAGTTAGCATCAGCTCCAGAGTCAATAAGAACCGGCACCGTCTGGTATGAACCATTCAATCCCAGCTGGGCATGTAACAGAGGACGAGAGGGTTTCTTGGAGTAAATCGCACGGCTCACCAGCCCCCTCGGACTCCCTTTTACTGGACAGTCTGCCACATAATGACCTCCCTGGCCACAGTACAGACAGCAGTTCTCCCTCCGGCGGCGTTGACGTTCATCCGAGGACAATTTGGTTCTGCCAAGTTGCATTGGCTCACCTGAGTCACTAGGGGCGCTCAAGGGATGTACCGACGGGGGGGAAGGGGGCGATGCTGGAGATCGCGGAAAACTGCGGGAAGTTGTGGTCTGCACTCTCTCACGTCTACGCTCCAGGAGACGTCCGTCTATACGGATCGCCGTGGCAATGAGCGTGTCCAAATCAGACGGGGGATCCCGGACAGCCAATTCATCCTTGATGACGTCAGAAAGTCCGTGGTAGAAGGCGTCAACCAGCGAGGAGGAATTCCATTCGCTCTCTGCTGCGAGCGTGCGGAACTCGATGGAATAGTCCACCACTCGCCGACCCCCCTGAGTCAGGTTCAATAGCCCGCGGGCAGCCTCACGGCCCGGGGTAACGTGATCAAAAACCTTCCGGAGACCGTCCGAAAAGGCAGTCACTGAAGAGCAGATGACCGACTGTCTCTCCCACTCGGCCGTTCCCCAGTCCCGGGCTCGGCCGGTGAGTTGCGTGAGCATGAAGGCCACTCGAGACCTCTCGGTGGGATACGAGAGAGGCTGTAGTTCGAAAGTCAATGAGCACAGCGTGAGGAACGATCGGCAAGTACCTGGAGCTCCAGAGAAACGTTCGGGGGCGTTAAGACGAGGCTCCGGACCGGAGGTGACACGGACCGGGGTACTGCTGGTAGACGCATCAGCTGGTACTTGACCAGCCTGAGCAAGCCCTTGCATCCGGTCATGAAGAATCTCCATATTCCGGTCTTGGCGAGCGGAGGATTCCTGGAGGGTTCCCGCAATAGCGGTGAGTTGTTGTTGTTGTGTCTGGAACAGAGCGTTAGCCTGCGCCAGAACCTCCCTTCTAAAAGTCTCACTGTCGGCTGGGTTCATTTCTGGTTCAGATTGTTCTGTAACGGTACCAGAACAGGTAGAACCCAAAAGCACGACACAGCACTACTATATGCAATCAAAGTCCACAAAGGGTTTAATCCAAACTCGGTAGTCCAACAGGCAAAGGTCACAAACAGGGTATCCGATAATCAGGCGTCAAAACAGGCAGGGATCAGGCAAGAATCAGAGTCGAGAATAATACTAGCAGATATCAAGTCAGAAAAGTAGAGTGACAGGTACACTAAGCTCCGCTGCAAAAACAATCTGACAAAGACAAAGGGGATAAGGCAGGTGTTAAATACTGTTCTAATGAGGGAATTGGAAACAGGTGAGTAGAGCAGACTCAGGTGATGGTAGGAGTAAGGTGATTAACTGGGCGGGGCAGAGTCAGGTGATGGGATGGGCTCAGGATACTGTGGGCAGGTGGGAGTGGCAGGATCTGAAATGACAGGACAATGAGCGGAAGAATGGCAAAGCATAGAATAAATAATGACTAAACACAAAGTTTCAGGATGCCCTTATGACATACAATATGCTAAACAAGTACTATTTATCATGCCAAGACATATAAACACGCAAGTTAGTGCTTGTGTTAGGAGAGGGAAGGCAGGGGGTGGGGTTATGCAGAGTCCAGGTGAACTCTGAACAGGTGGGTCTTGAGTCACTGGCGGAAGCTGGTGAGCGACTCTGCCATCCTGACGTCAGCTGGGAGCTCATTCCACCACTGCAGAGCCAGAGTTGGGACTTGGCAGAAGTTCACTAAGAACTTGCCTGTTCTTTGTGTGGGGATGTGTTTTAATTATATGTTTTGTGTGTACTTGGCCGAGGGGTGTTTGGTCTGCTTGTCAGCAATGTCCTGTGAGCAACGTGTGCGCATGTGCGCTGACTCTGCGGGGTCGATAAATCAGCCGGACACGTTGAACTCGGGGGGGGGTTTGAAGCAGAGAGGCGGAGGTGACGAACATAGCACCAGCCTCTGCAGAGTCAAACGCGGGGCCAGAGAGACTACGTTGGGATTCCTAGAGCAGCTTTTCCCCAAGCGAAGACACGTATTAGTTGCGACAGAGTCGGATTTAGGTCGCGTTAAAAGACAGAAGATAAAGAAGACGGAGACGGTCGGACACGTGTCGCGGTTAGACTAGAACAGTGGGACGGCTAGCGTGCGTACAGCACTGGATTGGCTGGTGAGCAGTGTTGATGGCTAGCTGCTAGCCTGTTTGGCGCTGGCTGGTTTCGCGCCTTCGGTGGAGGACATCGCCGGAAGATTACAGGGACACCTGCTGTGGCTCGTCGCGGTTCCATTTCGGGTGAGATCTGTCCTTGTTGCACCCTTTCCTTGCTGGCTGCTCTCGGTGGCTGTGGGGAGCATTCTGGAACGTTCGAGCACGAGGGGATTACGTCGGGGATACGCGTTGGTATCGTTCTGAAGTTGTTGTTGTTGTGTTTGGCGGATGATTGACATTGCTAAGAGAATTTTCTTGTTAAAAAACTGTTATTACTAATATATTACTAAAATACTGTCTAAGTGTCTCTACAATTTGTATGCTTCCTTGAAGTAGTTGGTTAACGTAATCATATAAGGGGTACCCCACCGTACTAGTTTAGTAGAACCGGTTCTGAAAGTACATTTGTACTGTATTCAATTTTTCTTTTAATATATATTTTCATGGACCAAGTTGTTTGTTGTTTACATTTACATTTACATTTAGAGCATTTGGCAGACGCTTGTATCCAAAGCGACTTACAAAGAGTACATTTGTTGAAGGAGAGGCAGCAATATATCACTGTGGTACCTGAAGATAAGAATAGAGCTGTTTTCGAGCATTCCTATTTACGAGACGAATAGAACGAGTTTCATAATTGCCAAGTTGCCTGCATAAGTAGCTGGGCAGGCGTGCAATTCTAAGCATGATACAACATCTGAGAACGAACAACAATGCTAAGTGCCATTAATAAGTGTTAAGACATATAGACACGCAGGTTAGTGCTAGGGGGGGGGGGTTATGTAGAGTCCAGGTGAACTCGGAACAGGTGGGTCTTGAGTCTCTTGCGGAAGCTGGCGAGCGACTCGGCTGTCCTGACGTGAGCCGGGAGCTCATTCCACCACTGCGGAGCCAGAACTGTGAAGAGTTGGGACTTGGAAGAGCGATGTTTGGCTGTTTTTAGTGAAGGCGGTACCAGTCGTTTGGCAGAAGTTGCCGAGCGGAGTGCTCGGGCTGGGGCGTAGGGTCGGACTAATTTTTGGAGGTAGGTAGGGGCGGTTCCGTTGACAGCCATGAAAGTCAGTACCAGTGTCTTGAATCGAATGCGAGCGATTACCGGGAGCCAGTGGAGGTTGCGGAAGAGGGGGGTTACATGGGACATGTCCTACAACAAGGACATGTTTACATGTCCTTGTTGACCAAATTAATAATTCTTAGAATAAATTTGGGTTTTATTCTTTAAAGTTCTGTCTTGTGTATCAGACTCACTGGGTGTGGGGGGGTGTTTGACCACTTGACCAGTTACCTGGTCAAGTGGTTGAGGTGGGGAGGAACGGGTTGGTAGTGAGTTTATGCCCAGTCACATACCCTAGGTTAACACCGTGACATCCAGAAATCCTAGGGCTCCACTCAATTCACTCACATACACAGTCCCGGTAACAGAGAGACACAAATGCCTGGGGACGCAGGGACCTAGATCCTACGTCTCCGGTCAACCAGTGAGTTCCTGTATCCACACACATACACCCCACTATGCGGGCAAGTTTGTCCGCCACATTTGTGAAGGTGATACCAGTCGCCTAGCCGAAGTTGTTGAGCGGAGTGCTCGAGCTGGCATCTGGCCTGCTTTAGTATGTAACAAAAAGCAATAGTGATGAATAGAAAGATACTAAATTATGTATTTAGTCAATCAAACTAAATGTATTATCAATGGTTCATTGGATCACATTATCAATCATTGTTATACGTATTATTGATGTTACATCATTAATATTTTCTGTTGCATTTTCTGATATTTGGATGGTGGGAAACTCAGGCAACATTCAAGATTCAACATTTCTTTCTTGCCATGTGTAACAAGTACAATAGAATGCTTAGTCCCGTTCACTCCTGCAGTATTCTTCTAAACATTAATTCTAAAGAACTCTAAACAATTAGTAATAGTACTTAGTAAGTACAGTAAAAAAGTATTCTTCTGAACACTATTCTTCTAAACATAAATTCTAAAACAACTCTGAACAATTTGTAATATAGTACCTAATAAGTACGGTAAAAAGTAAAAAGTGATCAGTAAAGTAGCAATACTCTGGCTATTTAGTGTCCGCGTGCAGCACAGTAATATTCTTATACCAGCATAAAATAGTAATTGGTAACTAGCAGATAGTAGCAGCAACATGTGATGATAAAGTATATCATTATGCACAACGATAATAAATGCTCCAGAGATTTCCTCTCTCTCTCTCTCTCTCTCTCTCTCTCTCTCTCTCTCTCTCTCTCTGTCTCTCTCTAAATTAGCTGTCATATTTTATCCACTCTATATACACGTGCACAGAAGAAAATATATGCAAACACGCATGCACGCACTCATGCACACACACACACACACACACACACACACACACACACACACACACACACACACACACACACATCCAAAACATATTTCCTTTAAGCTTCGTATTAGCTTGTTTTAGTATTTAAAAAGGGATGATGTGTCAGGTATTTCCTTGTGTGTGTGTGTGTGTGTGTGTGTGTGTGTGTGTGTGTGTGTGTGTGTGTGTGTGTGTGTGTGTGTGTGTGTGTGTGTGTGTGTGTGTGTGTTTGTGTGTGTGTGTATGTGTGTGTGTGTGCATGCGTGTGTGCACGCGTGCGTGTGAGTTATTTGATGACATGAAAAGTCAGTGGGTGGTAAGAAAGAGAGGTTTTACAGTGGAAGATGCACAGGGGATTCGTCTATGCCGTCAGAAGTGTCATCTCCCCTCTCTTCAGACCAGCATCCACACAGCCAATTATCACTAGTAGGCTAAACATAGCCTGGCTGCCTGGCTAGCTGGCTGCTTTTACTGGCTGGCAGATGGAAATGCTATATCGCAAGGACACTCAAGTGTTTGCTTTGTTGTGGACGCTTTTTCTCCAATATGTGTGTGTGTGTGTGTGTGTGTGTGTGTCGGGGGGGGGGGGTTAGGGGTGTAGATATAGTCATTTAAATGTGTGGATTTGTGGATTTGCCATTTTAAAGAAATTGTAGGGTGGCGGGAGTGGGTCTTGAATATCAGACCTGTGCAGGAATGAAGTTTCAGTTACATTTATGTTACAATAAAAAAGCATGCTCTCTTATAATGTTGTTGTGCCTGCATGGATTGCACATGCTTTGAGTTCTAAGGCTATGCCAGACAATTTTATTAGTTTACATTTTTACCCAATATAATTGCTGACACAGAATGAGACATTTTGAATGTTGGAATATATATTTTATTTGCATGATATAATAAGCCGTTACTTTATTTTTTTGGACAGCCCTTCTGTCTGTGTGTGTGTGTGTGTGTGTGTGTGTGTGTGTGTGTGTGCTGGCGCGTGTGTGATGACGTCATCGACGAATAGTCAACTTTTTTCCGACTTCATTGATAGCAAGGTCGACTTGAAGAAATCAGTAGTCGTGCAAGCCATACTCCCCATTCACTCCTGCAGTAATCTTCTAAACATACATTCTAAACAAGTCTAAACAAGTCAAACAATTAGTCATTAGTACAGTAAAAAGTTTCTGTACTAATTCTTCGAAACAGTATTCTTAAACATAAATTCTAAAACAACTCTGAACAATTGGTAATATTGTACCTAACAAGTACGGTAAAAAGTAAAGCAGCAATACTCTGGCTGTTGATGCAAAAATGCAGCAACTTGTGATGATAAATTGTCATGATAAATTACAGTGCAGATAAATGTCATGATAAATGATAAGTGACCAGTGAAGTACAGTACTGTGAGAGTGCCTGCATGCTATGTAGCTGAGTTCCTAGACCTACACTAGACCTACCCCTGTAGGACTAGTGTAATTGCCCACCGAACAGCAGTTCAGAGTATTCAACCTTCTTGGAGTCCTTGGGTGACATCCTGGAAAGGGTTCCATCCAGGGACTCCATAGTTCTACTGGGGGACTTCAACGCACACATGGGCAATGACGGAGAAACCTGGATGGGACTGATATATATACTATACATATACTGATAGCACCCAGCAACTTTACACCCCACTGCCTTTCGCCACTGTAGAGAGACCACGTGCTCTCCACTAGTTATACAGTCGGAAGTGACGCAAAACGAAACTTAACTAGGTAAGAGTTTTATACAATGAGGTCCACCCCTAGTGGCGATATTCAAGACATGTCTGACCGTTACAGACGGTCAGAAGAAGCAACCAACCTACTCTCAACATATTGCTATACATAGACCTAATGTAGAGTAAGCATTAACACACAGGAGAATACAATATGCCCAGCACACTGACAGACATATCAGAAGACATTGAATGAAACCTGAATTATCTCATAACTACTACGAAACTACGAAAGAAAGAAAATGAAACCAAGGAAAAACATCCACAACCGTTACAAACATAAACATTGGAGAAAGGATAACTATCTTTGTGATATATACACACACCGTCCAACTATAAAACTAACATGGAACTAACATGGAAGTGTAATCCGCTTATAGTGATCACGGATATAGTGCTCAACCGCTTATATGGATCAAAAAGCCTGGGACAGAATCGTTCCTATACAAACACTGTTTAAATCATTTGCTGATAGCGATCAAGCAGTCCGCTTATAGTGATCATTTTGGGTCCTTTTATACATAACATATGTGGGAGAAATTTATAAATTACGGTAATTTGGTACGGTAATTAATAAATTAATAATTTCTGGTGAGCGCTGGTGCTGCATGCACATTGCACACCATGTCGGGTAAAAGAAAGTCACTTTCTCTGAACGAAAAACGAAGACTCGTCGAAGCTTATGACAAACTGCCACAAACGACCCAACGAGATGACTTATAGCTACACAGTGCAATGCTGTAATTTAATTTGCTCTTTGAATCGCGTTTCAAACAGCTGGACTGTAACGTTAATGTACGTACTGTACAGTATTTTTCAGTTAACTTGCTGTAATAAAATCCAGTAAATAGCAAAGCTGTCCGTTTCATGACTGTTAAAGATGTATTAATGTTATGTAGATATACAAGTATGGTCAATTGGATGGTAAATCTTGGCATATAAAAGTAAAGAAATTTAGGAAAATGTCGGTTATAGTAATCAAGCGCTGTATAGTGATCAATTTGACCCGGACAAACGTGATCACTATAAGCGGATTACACTGTATATACAAATGGGCAATGTAACATTTCTAGTCGTCTCTGCCAGCCTCTCCACGGGTCTCCTCCAGTCCCTCGGGCCCGGGCCTTGCGGTCTCAGGGTGGGTCTTGGGATGGAGATTGGGGACTGCATCCTCCTGGAAGAGGAGCTCATAGATGTCAATGCAGCATCTCTGAGGCATCAGTGTCGTTCCCCTTGGTGTCGGAGCAGAACCGGACGGTAATGTTAAGAAGTCCAACGGCGACACGCAGGGTGAGTTCCAATAATACGAACCGTCGCGACCACCTGTAGGCAGCGCCAGCTCCCCACATGATGCGGTCAAGTCCGGGAAAACACCAAATATCCACTTACGACGACTTTTTAAAACGAAACATTTACGCCGAAAAATTTTAAAGAAAAATACTCCAGATCGTATTCCTGGTTAGGGTGTGGAGCGTGGTCCAGGGAATGATGTTCGGGCTCCACTTGTAACGAAGGTAGGTGGGGTGGTGTAGGCCATGTGTGTGCTCGGGACAGCAATGGCAGACGACACGATGCAACTGAGTTAGACCATTTATTAAGAGCGGGTCCAATGGTACGTCAGGTCTCCAACACACAAAGAACGCAAAGAGCACAACATTTACACATATACTGATAGAACGCACCCAGCGACTTTACACCCCACTCCCTTTCGCCACTGTAGAGAGACCGCATGCTCTTCACTAGTTATAGAGTCGGAAGTGACGCAAAATGAAACTTAACTCGGTAAGAGTTTTATACAATGAGGTGCGCCGCTCGTGCCGATATTCAAGACATGTCTGACCGTTAGAACCTCTGTGCTACTCATGGACTGGCCATAACAAACACCATGTCCGAACATAGGGTGGTCCACAAGTGTACCTGGTACCGGACCACCTTAGGCCAAAGGTCGCTGATCGACTTTGTAATCATATCAGCAGATCTGCGGCCGCATGTTTTAGTCAACTGATCACCACATGGTGGTGAGTAGGATCAGATGGCGCGGGAGGCTGCCAGACAGACCTGGTAAACCCAAGTGGCATTTGAGCCACTTGTTTTACTATTTTTTTTAAATAAAAATATTTTTTATTATATTTTTTGCCAGATTGCCCAGCCCTAGGCCATGGTTCTCTACTGGTTCTCTGCCAGTTCTCTGCTGGAAAACGGTCGAGTGCGCCCTCCGGGTTGGGAGTGAGTTGCTACCCCAAGCAAAGGCAGTCAAGTATCTTGGGGTCTTGTTCACGAGTGAGGGTAAAATGGAGCCCGGGAGGCATCTGATTAGGTTGCCTCCCGGGTGCCTACCCTTAGATGTGTTCTCCCTGTGTGCTGTACACGTTATCGGACCTCATTGGAAATGAGCCAGGGACTCAACTGAGCTTCTCTGTTTAAATAAATGTTGATGATGACATGCGGTGATACAGATGTCTAGTCATTAGCACATGTTCCAAGCTGATTACGTCATTTATTTTGAAGGTAAAATATGAACCAAACTTGAGTTGTTATTATGCCATTTTATTCTGATTGTATTTTAGTTGAACACTAGAAGTATCACACACATATTATGTCAAATTCCTCAATGAAGTCTGAGATTATTTTCTTACGAGAAAACATCCTCATTTGAAAATGCAAGATCATTTGAATTTACAAACTAGACCATATCCAGACTATGGATATGGTCTAAGAATATGAGTAGCTTTTTTGGAGAAATTGCAGAAAATAAGCTGATGTAATGGTTGCAATAATATTGTTCAGGTACTTTAATTGTATGTCTGTTAACCATGCTTCTCTCTCCTTGCTTTGAGAATATGAGGACATTCTAATTGAACACAGCCAATAGTGACACCAAGCCTGAGTCAAATCTGCAGAGAAGACTGCCACACCCTACTCAGCTCTGTCTTTTAAACCCAATGCACACATGTTTACATCAAACATTCCAAACCCTATAAGGATACCGCTATAGAATACCATACGCATAGATTCTCTCCCTGTTCCCCAAGAACAGGACACCTTGTTTAGTTTGGCTCATGTCCATCTTTGGACATTCAGTCTACGCTTCCGCCTCGCACACTTCGTCTTCACACGCACGTTAGACGCAAAGAGCTTTCAACGTAAACATATTAGAAGCATGGATCGTTCAATCTAAACATAGGTGACTTTCAACGTAAATCTATTGGGAGAAGAGATCCTCCAATCTAAACATAGGTGAACATGTGTGTCTCTAATTATTTTCTGTATTACTCCCCAATTAATTCACACACACAGCATATTGGCAAGATATTCTTAATAATGTACTGGAAAATATCTCCCATATTCCCCCCTTTGGGGCTTACTTAGCCCCAACTTTTGTGATTACCTTTCAGACCCTTTGTGTCAGTCTCCGTAATACAATCATCTCATTCCATAGTGATATAGTGACTTAGGCGTCAAATCCTCCGACCACCAATGTGGCTCTAATCAGAGACCTAGGCCCTCATCACGAGGTACATCGAGATAAACGTCTTCCTCTCTGCCCTAATGCCCAATTACAGGAAGGAAGTAAAGATCACCATGTACCTCCACAGTCCTCTGGAGTAAACCTATCTTTGTAGGGAAACCTCCTTTTAGCGGGACTGCCTCTTGTTATATCACATGGGGGCTGAACTCATCATTCAATAATCAATGGTTATACAGTAAAAATGGTTATAATGAGATAAACAAATCAATATGATAAAAATCTAAAGAATATATCACAATTGTCATAGCTATAAATGTTATGTAAGCGGCAGCATGTAACTTAATCAGAGACTTGCATCTTTGTTCCCTCTATAAGTTGTAACATTATGTCCGAATCATCACTCTTCCACAAGACGTGAACATTCCAGACATCATATGAGTATTAAAGAATACATAACACAAAAACACAAAATAATAAGATATACTAAGGAACAACAAAAAACTATTTCATCCATGCAAAACAAAATACTTATATAAATGAGAATATAAGAATGATCTAAGTCTTTCTGAAACACTTAACTATTTCATACTTTCACTATTTCTCAACAGTAACAGTATACAATCTTCATCCCAATTATCATTTCACATCATGTGACAGTTTTTCTGGAATTTGCCAAAAATCTAAAGAGGTAGGGGTGTTGTCAGAACATGCTAGCGCATTGATGGGTATGGGTCGAGTGTGGGTCGAACGGACAATACAATTTTTTATTAATTATTTTTTCGAAACGTGCATGCACCTAGTACAGTACATTCTTAATATCATTGGTTGAATGTTGCCCGGTTCTGTATCCCTCCTCCACTCCCTGAGATAAAGAGCATGACAACTATTTCATACATGCAAAGCAGCTCACAGAAATATATCCCAACTTGTGTATTGCTCGGTGGATCAGTGCATGGGGGTATAATTTGGCCTGAGGGGTATGAATTGGCCTAGGCCATAATATACCCGGGGTATAATCTAGCCTAGGCCCCTTTAACCCCAGGTATAGTCCGGACTGGGGGTATACTTTGGCCTGTTACACCGGGGTCAATTGTTAACCCAGGGTTAAAGAAAACTAGTGTGAAACGTCAGAAAATTAACCCAGGGTTATTATAACCCAGGGTTAACGTTAACCCAGGGTTAACTTATTAAAGTGTGAAAAGCCTACTAGAGTCTTAGACCAGCCTCCAACCACACACTCCACACAGTAGTCACTACTGTCACATGTGGCAAACAAGTGTAATGAATGCTAAGATAGGCTAAAACACCAATGATCTGGAATGGGACTTCAGTGACACACAGGTGTAGACCACACAAGTTGTAAAAGTAGGATATTTAATAGATATCTGGGGGTTCTCTTTAAAACAAACAAATCATGGTACCATGTATGGAATAAAATAAGTGTACAAAGTCACGACTATAAATAGTTAACTAGATAAAATCCGGACACTAAAAAAAAGCACTACACACAATATGAACGCTAAAACACTGCACACCATATGAACACTAGAGTACTGCACAAAATAAACATTCCAAAGCACTGCACTATCAAAAGGGGATCCTTACACAAAGGCAACTCCAACCAGGTGGGAATTCCCAGCAATCAAACACACGTGAGTTAACTGATAGTGGGACTAACTATACGGCGTTATTCACACTCCAGGCCATGGCCATCAATCTGCAGATACTAAGGGTAGATGCTCAAAGAAAGAAAGAAACAAACAATAATGTAGCCTACAATGGTTACAGCGCAACCCTCCCCTGTTCCTTTAACAATCGGATACAACCATACGGCGCGCAAGAAAGCGCGGAGGAGGCACACTGTACGCGGATGGAAACAAAAACTACAATACGGAGTTCGCTACGTAACCATCACCATAAGGTTAAAACACTAGTGATATAAAACAGATACTCAGGCAGTACAGGTCACGGTACGCGTCCCACTTCGCACAGTTTCGGGAGTAAAAGAGTTCGATCTCCAGCGGCTGACATGCGCGCTGTTTAAATCAGACGCCGTCTTGCCGGCCAATCGTTCATTGGTGCAGCTGAGGGCTCGACCTCGGATGCCGTGTTCATTGGTTGCATTGCCATCAGCAAGTTCACGGGGCAGAGACACACCCTCTTCTTCAAATAAAGTCTTTAACTTTCAAACTTTGGTCTTCCTGATCCCCCTCTTACGAATGTCAGAGTATTTGTAAAATCCACGACACTGATCACAAGGCCATCCAGTGGATGGTGAAGACAGCGGAGCGCATCATCGGCTGCACCTCCCAGCTGCGCAAATCATCTACCTACTTCTGAATACATATGTCACATTCCCTCTGCTATATTAAATACTCTGGATAAATATACTTCTGATTATCTTATCTTGCTGCCCTCACTTGTGCATCTGTCTTACATATTTGTACATTTATAATAATCAATATTCAATACTTCTGGATTAAATGTTTTTATTATTTTGTATCATTATTATATACATTGTGTTATTTTATTTTATATATTGTACCGCATCTTTTAACATACATCATCATGTGATGCACCTGGAGACATCATCAGTGATGTTTCCTGGGTTCCTCAGGTGTTTCGGGTCTTTCACCTATCAGACACCCTCCTCCAGGTGACCCTGCCAGGTTTGATCAAGCCCTGGCTTGGTTCAGGTAGCTCTACCCCACCCACAGCTCTCCTCTCCTGATCCACAGCCATCTTGAGGCAACTTGCGCTGCCTCAGTGACCAATTTGATAGCCCTTCACCTGTGGCCCCTGTGATGCCCAGTGTGTTGTAGGCCCTGCAGATGGACTGGCCTGCGAATCCTCTGCATCCCACCTCAATGGGCTCACACCTTGCTCGCCACCCATTGCTCTGGCATTCCTCCACCAGCTCAACGTACTTTGCCCTCTTCCACACATTGGCCTCCTCACTGCAGTCACAGTTCCGTGGGAGGACGATTTGCTTGGAGGCCTCTGAGATTAGTATCATGTCTAGCCTTAGTGTTGTTGCAGCAGCATTTTCTGGGAACTTCAGTTGCTTCCCCAGGTCAACTTTCAGCTCCCAGTCTTGTGCGGCTGCTAGTAGGCAGCTGGTGTTGGCTTCCCCCCAGCCCAGATGAAAGCAATGGTCTACTTTACTGGGCGGAGATGCTTGCAGTGGCTGATCCCACAGCAGATGGTGTCGGCCCATGAGACTTTGTGCCCCACCGCTTGCTCCCATCTTGTCCAGGCTCCCTGCTGCAGCATTACAACCATCCTGCTGTCTCGCTGTTCCTCGAGTGATGCCCAGTCCTCTTCCTGGACCAGCACCCTCCTATCCTTCCTCTTCATCTTGTTTTAGTGAGGTGTAGTGCTGCTACCCAAGCCAGCCACCCCACAAGTCACTGGGCCCACCAGTGCCCTGTGCCTTAGCTGACTGTGACAGAATCTACAGTCTCTGCTGCCCTCCACTTCCGTCCAGTTTTCATCTCGATCCCAGCCTCAGAGACTTTTGGGTCGCAGGACTCTCTGTATTGCAGCACCTCTCTAGTAAGTGTCACCATGAACTCTTTGTTCAGGCTGCTGATGAGGAGCCTCAGCTTGTTGTTTTGCTTATATAAAGCGATGCTGCTCAGGCTCCGATGTAGTCCTAGCCACTTCCGTAGGAACCTACAAACCCTCCTCTCAAAGCCAATGACGGTGGAGATTGGGACCTCGTAGTCCAAGGATGCCGAGTTGGTATATCTAGACCTTGAACTTGCCTGATAGTCCTGACCTGACCACCGCCCCTAGCCAGGCTTCCAGCTCATTGTTGGTGGCTCTGATGGATGCTGTGTCTCTCAAGCTGCAGTCAAACACATTTCCTGGTTTCTCAGTGATGGATGGTATCTGGTTATTACCAAGTGCAAAGCAGAACTTGGTGGTGGTCATTCCTTTCTCCAGCACCAGGGATCTGGACTCCCCCAGCTAGAAGCTCATGCAAGCCCAGGTGATCATCTCCTCCAGGGCCTTCAGGATCCACCTGCTCCCTGGGACAGATGTTGTCATCACAGTCAGGTTATCCATGAAGCCCCTAATGGGAGGCTGTTGGATGCCATACTTGGTGAGGGGCCCTCTGCACTAAATCTCAGCAGACTTCACCAGTATGTTCATGGCAAGCACGAAAAGGATCACTGCAATGATACATCCAGTGATGAATCCCTTCTCAAGCTCCCTTCTCATGCCATTCCGATGTTGTTGACCCAGCAGAGAATCTCAGGCTGAAGCTGTTATAGTAGGCCCCTGAACTTGCCTGGGATATGATGCCTGTTCAGGGCCTCTTCAACCAGCTTGTAGGGTATGGACCCATAAGCGTTTGCAAGGTCCAGTCATAGCACCAACAGGTCCCCCTTATTCTCCCGGGTTTTCCTGATCAGCTGGGTGTCCATAGCTGTGTGCTCCGGACACCCTTGTAGCTTTGGGATCCCTCCTTTCTAGACAGAGGTATCAATGTAGGAGTTAATTAAGAGGCAGTCTGTCAGGTGCCTGGCAACAATGCTGAAAAATGCTTTCCCTCAACACTCAGCAGCGAGATGGTTCTGAACTTATTGATTTTCTTCAACTCTTCCTCCTATGGAATCCACACCCCTTCCGCTTACCTCCACTGATGGGCAACCTTGCCCCTCCTCCAGATCACCTTCAGAATCCTCCAGAGCCTGTGGAGTAACCTTGGGCAATTCTTTCATACCTTGTATGGTACCCCACTCGGTCCTGGGGCTGAGCTTGCTCTTTCTATACCTTCTTGACCATCTCGTTTACCTGCTTCCAGCTGGGCTCTTTCCCGTCAAATTCCAGAGTTGGTGCTGGTGGGTTTATCAAGGATTTGCAGAGACCCAGATCTTGATCCCTGGATTCATCACTGATGGTGTCTCTGAGGCGGCGGTCGACCTCAGCTTTGGAGCACGTGAGTTGGCCGCTTCGCTTCTGCCCTAGCGGCTGTTTTGTAAATGCTTTTGCGTTTGCTAGAAAGGCAGTTTGCTTCATAGCCCTCTCCTTCCTCTATCTCCCATGCCTGTTGGCCCTCCTCAAGGTCATAAGCATCTTGCGAAGGTTGTTGCGCAGCTCTGTAAGAGGTCCTCTCTGCTCCTCCCTCGCCTCCTTGAATTGCTGCCTGAGGCTCTCCAACTCCTGCCTGAGCTGGTGGATCTTGCTTGCTCTGTTGTTCATGGTGTATGGGTGTTTCGCTGCACTCTCCTCCTTCAGTCCGAACCTCTCATCTGCTAGGCTGATGATGATGGTGGTCATTGACTGGAGGCGTCAATCAGCTTCACCCTTGACCTTTGCTTCCAAAATGGCATTGGCATCTTTAGAAGAAGAAGAAGAAGAAGAAGAAGATCTTTATTAAATCCACATATGTAGTGGTCACACAACACACAGCAGTAAGTGGTGGCCGCCAAACACACACACGCGCATGCAGGGAGGGTGGCCTGCGGAAATTTGGCCTCTGCATTTAACCAATCCTGCTGCCCCTCCAGGGGCAGCCAAGAGCAGTGGGCAGCCATTTCGGCGACGCCCGGGGACCAACTGGAGCCACTCCTTCTCCTTGTAGGCCTGGGGCCACTTCACCCCATGGTGTTCTGTTGCTCTGCGTGGGGCTTGTGTCACCTGGAGATTCCGGATACTGTGGGGTGACTCCGGGACTGGCTCTTCCTGTGTTTCACCAGGGGTAGTCCCTGAGCGCTGTGACACTTGCACCATCTGCATGCATTTCATCTTAGCCTGGTGGATATTCAGGCCACACAGATTCTTACACACCTTGCCGCAAATGCGTTCCGTACTCGTCCTTGTGTTTCCATTCCCATGTGTCTGTGCACTTTTGTCTGTCTGAATGGGATTCTGCCCCCTCTTGCGGGAATCCCTGGGGGTATATTTCCGTATGTTGATCCGTAGCTTTCTGTGGGTTCTTCCTTTCAGAAGATGCAGGTCAGTCTGCTAACCCTCACTGCCCCGTTGCTGTTTCTCTGGGCTGTCCGCTGTCTCTCCCTCTGTCACCACTCTGTTCTGTCTATTCCCAGTTATCACTGGTTGTCCCAGACAGAAGCTTTTAACATACATCATCCTGTGATGTTCAGAATGGCTGTGTTATGATGCACATGTAATAAAACACTGACTTTGACTTTAGGCTGGATTATGTGAGTCTTCAACCCACCAGTCGTCCGCCGGCCTCAGACCCTAGCCGGCTCCGGAGAACCCGCCTTGCCCTGGGATGACCTCGTAGTGTCCTGCAGGCTCTCAAGCATCGAGTCAAGCAAGGTCACATGAGATGGTGTGGCCACGTCTAGTTGCCGTCGTGGTAGCTCTGCAGAGATTATCAATTTTTTTTGTAATCATATATTTTTTCAATATCTTCTACAAAGCTTCTGGGATGCTTTTTAAATCATATCCCGAGTTGCAGGCAGAGATTGTACGAGTGAGCCACAACAACAACAACAGTGGCGTCGCATCTCCAGGGAAACGGAGAAGGAAACGCAGAGGAAAACAAAGCAGGGTTCGGCACAGACTGAGGGTCCAGGCCAACCATCCACCTCTGCCCAGCATCCTTCCAGCTAATATCTAGTCTCTGGAAAATGAATTAGATTATATTATGGCGGGGATTCGATTGCAACTTGATCCGACCCCACTGGTGCCGGATCAAGTCATTTGCCAGACCGATTCCTTCTCTGTTTTCGAGGGAACAGGACGGAAGAGTCAGGTAAATCCAAGGGTAGAGGGATTTGCTACATGACCAACAAGTGGTGCAACCCTAAGGATATTAAGACTCTTGCCGTCCATTCAATCTTCCCCGAGAGTTCAGCACGTCCATCATTACACGTCTACATCCCACCACAAGGGGGACATGGCACTATCGGACCTACATGATGTGCTATGTCAGCACCAGATCCAACATCCTCACACGGCTGTGGTGGTAGCAGGGGACCTAAATAGGGTCAATCTAAAGAAAGTAATGCCGAACTTCCATCAGCACATTACGTGTGCTACCAGGGGAGAAAGAACTTTGGACCACTACTATATGCCATTTAAAAGAGTCTACATGCTTGCCTCTCTTCCCCCATTCGGCAAGTCAACAAAGGATAGTACGGGAGGTGGTAGTGGTGAGGGAAGAAAAGTGGTGGTCTGACCAAATTGATGTCAATCTTTGGGACACCATCATCGATGTTGACTGGGACATTTTTCGGATGATTATTGGACTTAAAATTACACAAGACTTACAGGGGTAGACCTTCAATTACACTAAGAACTCTGCTACAAAGCATGCAGGCACTCTCACTGGACTCTACTACACTGGTCACTGCTAATTTATAATGATACTTTATCATCACATGTTGCTGCTACTATCTAATAGTTACCAACAATATTCCTGTCCTGCACGCGGACACTTTTACTACATTTTTGCACAAACAGCCAGAGTATAGCGACTTTACTTGTCAATTTTTGCTTTTTAGGTACTATATTACTAATTGTTCAGAGTTATGTTTAGAAGAATACTGTTTAGAACAATACTTTTTACTGCACTCATTAGGTACTGTATTACTAATTGTTTAGTGTTGTTTTAGAATTTATGTTTACAATTTATGTGTTTTAGAATTTATGTTCAGAAGAATACTGCAGGAGTGAATGGGGAGTAAGCATTCCATTGTATTATATACAGTATATCTGGCAATAAAGAAATCTTGAATCTTGAAACTTTCCCATCCAGTTCCAGTGACGTCAGCGAGTGACAAGCTTCATAGCAACGCTAGCGGACACCATTGTCCCCATGGTTAAAGTTATATCCTTCCCTAATAAAAAACCGTGGGTCGAACGACCGTACTGCTGCCTACAACTCCGACATCGTATCCGGCCAAATGGACAAAGATAAAGCGGAGTCCTACAGACTCCAGTGAGCTGTGAAGGATGCAAAGAGGAGGTACAGAGGCGCAGATGGAGCTGCCTATGGCTACAGACTATTATCACAGGTTTTACTGGCACCTTTAACTTCACCCGACACAGCTACACATACAAGGATCTCAACACTACTCCACACAGAAGACCAGGACAGGTTGTCGAAAATAGATTTATTTATTACTTCCCACACTGGGCAACATGTATAGGGTCCCCCACACCCTCCCCTACTCAGCTCTAATGGGGCAGGGGAACTTCCCTCCCTTTGTCAATGGGGGTGGGCGTAAGCTTAGAACCATGAGCAGAACGAGTCACATATACACTGCAAACTAATTAATCGGGCAATGCAAACAATCCACCTAGGGCACTACAAAACGGAAAAGTGAAGGCACTCCACTGCACTCTAAAATGATTGGGCACTGCAAACAACAGGAACAATAAAAGCACTCCAAAAATGACTAGAGGGAACCCACCCTGGAACCTAGCCCAACCAGCACCCCCTTAACTTTGGACCCCCAATGGCTATAGAATAAGAGGGGCAAGGGGACAAACACACAAGACAGACAACATAAAAGTTCGAAGAGTGGGGATCGACCCTCGGATCCCCACAAAGAAAAACAAAAAGACCCCCAAACAAAAACTGTCCATTAGTGGCTCCCCACGATGCCGCTTCCCTCCGCTAGGCACGTTCCTGGTGACGTCACCCACTGCTCCGCGTCCACAACCAGGGGAGAACGAGTCCGGCAGGAGACCCGGTGGACAGGAGATCCGGTGGACAGCTCAGCAGAAAACTGGTTGGGGCTCCACTCCAACTGCGCGGTGTAAGCTGTGTTAGCCTCGTAGTCTCCGGTCTCCCCCGCTGTCACCACCTCCTCGTCCCGATGACGAACCGGGAATACGGCCGCCGCGCTTCCCCGTAGGACCAGCAGGCACACACGTACAGGACACGTACAACAGGACACATAGAAAAGGACACATACAGTGAGCGCCTCTGTTCTCTTGTTGAGCGGTTAACGAGAGACAATAATAGTGCGTTGGACAGAGTGCCAACCTGCACCCTACTGCACCCCCCCTCCGCACACCAAACACAGCCCTTTTAAAGTGGGAATCAACTGCTATATCCTGCTCTGCCAATCACTGGTATGGGCAACAGCTGGGTCTAACTCCCTACCAATGTCAATTACTGGTATAGGCAACAGCTGGGTCTACCTCCCAACCAATTCACCCCGTGACACTATCACAGACTACCAGGGGAAGATCCCCCTCAACTGTGAGTGCTGACTCATCCTTACTTCATCCACTTTGGTCCTCAACACCGGAGCGCCACAAGGCTGCTACCTCAGCCTGCGGCTGTTCTTTCACACATGACTGTTCAGCCATACACAGCAGCAACCGGATCATCAAGTTTGCAGAGAACATCACAGTTATCGGCCTGATCAGCAACGACGACAAAACAGAGTACAGAGAGGAGGTACCCCAGCTGACAAGATGGTGCTATGCTCAGGAAGCCACACCAGCACCTCTACCCCCTACGGTGCCTCAGGAAATGCGGCAGAAGCACACGATGGCTTATGAACTCCTACCGTGGCATAGAGAGCATTCTGTCAGGTGGTGTCACTGTGTGGTATGGCAATACCACTGCTCAGGACAGGAAAGCCATCCAGAGGGTCATCAGGATGGTGGAAAAGATCATCGAGTGTGCACTTACATCCATCGAGGAGATCTTTCAGTCCAGGTGCCAGCTCCATTATACAGGACCACAATGACCCTGGACACCAACTGTTCTCCCCCTGTGGTCAGGTCACTGGTTCCACAGCATTCAAACTGGGATTCAAGAACAGTTTCTACCCACAGGCAGTGCACCTACTGAACTGCTCATCACTCAATAGTCCAATTGACGATTGGACTATTATCTGACTTTTTGGTCCATCGGACTTATCGACTATTATTGGACTTATAATTACAAAACATTTGGATTATCGGTCTGTTGTTGGATTATTGGATTTTACAGTATTGGATAACTTTTCTTTTGAACTATTATTTATTTTACTGGACTATTGGTCTATCGTATTATTGGACTTAGAATCACGCTTGATTTCCACAATTATACACAATATTTTTCTAGACTATTATTGGCAATAATACAATAATTGTATTATTGGACAATTATTGGACTTACAATTACATTAGACTTACAGGGGTAGACCTTCAATTACACTGGAAACTTGACTAAATAGCATGCAGGCACTCTTGCTGTACTGTACTGCACTGATCACTTATCATTTATCAATTGGACTTTATCTGCACATGTTGCTGCTACTATCTACTAGTTACCATTTTTATGCTAAGATAAGAATATTATTGCCCTTCACGCGGAAATTTTTTATACATTTTTGCACCAACAGCCAGAGTATTACTACTTGACCTATCACTTTTTACTTTTACCTTACTTGAGGCAGAGTCACTCAAGTCCTTCAAAGCTCTCCTCAAAACACACCTCTTTAGACTGGCATTTAAGGACCTGTGTTAAAAATTGTATAGTTTTTTTGTTTGTTCGTTTTTAACTGATCCTCCTATGTACAGCGCTTTGGGTTCTAGAAATGCGCTCAATAAATTTGAATTATTATTATTATTATTACTTACTAGATACTACATTACTAATTGTTCAGAGTTGTTTTAGTATTTATGTTTAGAAGAATAGTGTTCAGAAGAAAACTTTTTTACTGGAATTTTTACTGCACTTACTACGTACTATTACTAATTGTTTAGAGTTGTTTAGAATTTGTTTCCAAGAATACTGCAGGAGTGAATGGGGAGTAAGCATTCCATTGTACTTACATATGGCAATAAAGAAATCTTGAATCTTGTATCTACAAACAGTTGCCCATGGTGGTTGCTGAGTCGCCACCCCCGTCCTCCACCGACAACCATCTCTGCCATAAGGGGAAGGGCTGGTGCTGGGAGGTGGCCATGTGTCCCTTTGCCCTGGAGGGCCCCACATTGGTCGTCAGTGTAGCAGACCTCTTGCCACAATGCCACATACAGTGGCTTAATTCGGGCTCTTCCAAGGACACAGGGAGTAGTGGTGTTGTAAAGTTTATTGCAAGTTTGAAGTCATGACATGAATGGATGGATGGAAACATGACATTAAATGGCAGACAGCACAGATGGTAAAAGCTATCATGCTAGCAATCTTCCAGAGTGTGTGTGCTTGGTGGCTGACTTAACCTGTGGTGCACTGATTAGCCAATGCCCCACCCCCCCAGACTTTAACTTTGCCAGGTGAAGCCAATTAAGCCAACACACACAACTGCATCAATTAGAAAAAAAAATGTATTTCAGGTGTTAAATGAGGTGTGTTTACTTTTTACCCATTCCAAGGTCCTGAAACAGATATCTTCTAAATATACAATCTGTAAGAGTAAATAAATAGACAATCTGTAAGAGTAAATAAATAGACAATCTGTAAGAGTAAAGACAAATACATTATGTTGACAACAATGCAAGCCAACTGTGATCAGCTACTGTATGTTAAAGGCAATGCATCATATTCATAACGACAAGGCAACAACCAGCTGGTTATGAGCAGTAAAGGGCTAGAGGTCACCTTGAGTTCTACTTAGTTTTTGTACCAAATGTTTGGTTCTTAGTTATATTGTACAAAAGGTTTACATCATGCAAGTTGTTGTAGAGGCCATGGAACAGTGAGCAATGTGACTAGCAGGCAGGGGTATAAGTTTGCCTGAGCCCCCTACTCTTCCCAGTGGGCATACAATATATTGACAATCCATTTCTACTTGAATCAAAAGCCCATCTCCATTCTTTGTACTGTTCATATCTGCAATAGTGTGTTGTAAGCCCATAGGTTCTGCTTGGCAAGAACGCAACAGAAGAAAATGCAGCTAACCAAGTGAAGGGTTGTATTGCTGTTTTAATGTTGGGTCAAGAACAAAATAAGTGTTTTATGTTGAATACCCACTGAGATATAATGATGATACAGCATTGATTCACTTCAACTACTTCAAAGGCTTCGTTTGAGCTTGGAGTCACTAATGCAAAAAAAAAGTGCATGATGGGGCAAGTTCAAATGCTCTCCATTCAAAAGGGAATTGCCAGCTACAACATGGCAACTATACAATATATATTGATAAGATACAGTGTAGAGAGATCTAGAAACAACCATAGAAGGAAAATGAAGGTGCCTTCGCCAGCATTCCCTTTGCATTCTGTTAAAAACCGTTTTCCGTTTCAAATATGTCATAATCTCTCTCTCTCTCTCTCTCCCTCAAAGCCTCCATTCAACAGAGGACCTGTGACCATCTTTCTCTCTCTCCCTCTGAGAGAGAGAGAGAGAGAGAGAGAGGGGGGGGGGGGAGAGAGAGAGGGAGAGAGAGAGAGGGAGAGAGAGATGGTCACAGGTCCTCTGTTGAGTGCAGGCATTGTCATGTGTGTTGTGCACTGCTGTGTGTTCACACAGCTATCTGGACAATGGAGGTGGAATGAAAAGAAAGAAAATCCAACACTTGTTCCTGTCAAAAATCTCAAATATTAAAAGGGGAGAGTGGGGTAGAGAAGAGATAAGGGAGGATGATGGAAGAAGAAAAGAGAGAAGAAAATAATGTGTGTGTGTGTGAGTGCGTGTGTTCCTGGTAATGTTGGGTAACTAAATATTCGTGTGGTTATCCTCCCGTAGGGAGAAGGCAGGTCTATGAAGGGTGGAAGGTGTGTGTGTGTGTGTGTCTGTGTGTGTGTGTTGGTAGTCAGTTGATGCACTGCATGCTGACTGACAGGCCATGACGGGGTGCCTCTCATTCCTTCTCATATGCACACCCAGCTTCTCATCCGACAGCGCACCAGATCAATCAAAACCTTCCGGAAAGGGAATTTTGAGGAACCAGGAAAACATGATGCGCTCCCTTGGTTTTACACACAGACAGACAGACAGACAGACAGACAGAGTGTCGATAATATAGCCAGACAGACTCCGGACAGATCAACAGCAAGATTTAAGCAAAGTCGAGTTTGCTGCCATTCATGTTGTTCAGCTGCCAAATGTACCAGTTTTTAATCTGCTCTTCTTCTTAATTCTATTAAGATGGAATTACCAGTGTACATAAAACAATCTATGTTCTTGCTTCTATGATATAAACTATATGCACATCTTCATAATTTAACAATGAATCTTGTGTCTGTACAGCAGAAGATATTTGCTTAAACCACTGAACCAATAGACTCTTTTCACAGAGACATCATTGTAGGACAAACACATGTGTCGTCCATAACACTAATTGTGGGTCTGCTACTTTTATGTAGCAGGTCACAGGGTCCACGGTCAATGTGTGACAACTGGCAACTGAAAGGTTCCTGTGTCCCCAGGACCACCTAGCGAGGAGGAGCCTCCAAGAGTCAGCTGTACTACTAATTCTGTTGGTCTTGCGTGTTTGTAGATACATCACTGAGCTCCTGGGTGGTGACAAATATGTATCCTGCTCTGTGGTGCTGCCTGCACTCTGCCCCCTCAGTTGACCCTGCCTATGTAGTGCTTGAAGGCTGAATTCACAGAGGACCTAAAAAGACGAAAGGAGAACACAAACATGTCATGGCTTAAGGTAGCAAGAGCTCTAGATCCCAGGCGAAGGCTGACTGAGATGTTAAAGGACAGGGAACCAGCACCACATCCCTTCAAAGAGGAAATTAAATCTGAGCCACCAAAGAAGAAGATGGCCCTCCTACTGATGGAGTCAGAGTCTGATGATGAGGCACCGTCCACAGACAAAACTCTAGACAGGTAGAGGGCAGAGCCCAGTGTCAGCAAAGAGGCAGGTCCACTAAAGTGGTGGTCGGCACACAAAGGTGCCCATACTAAGCTGACCCATATTGCACAAAGGTACTCCACTGCACATGCTTCAAAAGTGCCAAGTGAGAGACTTTTTCTCTGGCAGGCCACATTGTGCAGATGAAGAAGTCAGCTCTGTCATCAACAAGCTAGTCTACCTGAGCAAATGGTTAAAAAGAGTAGACTTTAGGTTGACTGGAGTCATGTCATGAGATGTTATAATAAAGTAAAAAACCCTCTTTCTCTTACCAGTTTGTGATGCATTTCTTTATTACACCCAACCCACTGTCTCACGGCATATTGTGAAATAGTTCCAAAATGTAATCTATTGATTAGTGTACACGGACATGAATTTAGAATTTTTGGGAATTTATTTCATGACACGACTTTCAAATTAATGTATATCAATGGGGGAATATCTTTCAAGCCTGCAGCACGTTTCCTTTTTCTGTCAGTCGTGACTCGGGAATGCAGAAGCAGTACTGTTTCTTCTCATTTGTTATTAATTCTTTAAACATTTAATCATCCGTTTGGTGTGTCAAATCTAACAGTAAATGCTCAGTTAAAATACTACGGTAGCCGGCGTGAGCCTCATCAACCGTTACTGTGGTGATTTTTATTGATATTAACCAGTCAGTCCTGGACTACTGTAACCCATCGGTTATGTATTGTATACTTTCTCAGTATTTATACTGGTTTTAACGTTAATTTTGATTGATAGACATCAATGACTGATAGACATCTAGGCCAACCCACTATAAACATAATTTATAATTGTACCTTTTTATAGACAGCATAGTAAGAAATGAAAGCGTTTATTTTTTATATTTCAGGTGGTATGTTACACTATAAGCTTGATTGACAGAAAAAGAAAATGTGCTGCTGGCATGAAAGATTTTCTAATTCCGGACACAAATTTTGAATTTTGAATTTTCAAGCTAATGTACATTATATCAATGGGGAATATCTTTTGTGTGGTATGTTACACTGTTAGCTTGACCACCTGCTGGCAGAAGCACGTTTCGCAGCTTCCACATGGATTCTCTCAATACAATCTCACACTGTCCGAGTAAGTTGTGGCTAATAATAGTCTGCTGCATGTTTTGCTTTACATATTAGGGCAATGATTTCAAACCTGACCAATGTTTTCGACATTATCATGAAAGAAAAGCTCTTGTTTAACAAAAGCTAACAATAGCCTAAATTAAGTTCCGTTATTCCCGCATTACTGCACAGGGCTTTTAAACTGGGCTGAGGTAACTTATCCCAGACCTGTGTTACGTGCCATTCAACAGTGTTAAAGGAAATAGAAAAAAAGGGAATATTCATACATGTATCTTATGTATAACAAAATGGGAAATCACAATTCCTCCATTTGGATGCACCTTTTAAGCCTTTCAATACAAAAAAATTAAAATCATCGTCATCAAGTCACTTAATATAAAACCCAAAGGCACTTCTAAGAGCCAACCTATCTATTTATCTATCTGTCTATAGCTCCAATCTCTATCTTCATCTATCTCTCTCAGTCTTCTCTAGCTCTGTCTAGACGTCTGTCTTATCTGTCTTTCTCTTTCTGTTCAGTCTGTGCCAGGGGGGTCTACAAAAAAGATTTGTCCCTTTTGTCAAGGCATTTTATTTTGTGCGCAGAAGATCTCTTCCCATTGTAAGAATAAGCAGTCTCTGAAGCAGTGCCTTCAGAGACTGCATATTGTGCAATGTGCAATGTGCAATGCAATGTGAGGGAACATATTTTACAGCTCAAAAGCTTTTTATAAAACTGGGGCAAATATTTTTGAAAGTGGTGCTGCATGACCAGAGAAAACAGAGCATGTGTGTGCTAAAACCAAAACGTGTGTGTTTATCATGGTAATGCCAGTATTACAAAATGTATATGTGACGGTGATGAAAATTGTATACCGCCTACCCCTATTATAGCCTTAGGTTCTTCCTGTCAGTGGGGTCAAAGGATGGCGGTGTCCATGCCCATGGGCACTTAACTTGAAAGCAACATATCTCAAAATCTTTTGGATTGCCATGAAATGCAATTTCAATTGATGAGCACATGCCATGTTGACCACAGGATCAGCCCTGTCAGTGTTGCTGACCCATTTTTCCACCCCTTGCATTTTCTGACCAATCAAGCAATGAAGGATCAGTGCTTGTTGAAACAAATTGTGTGATCACATAAGATAAGATAGGATAAGATATAACTTTATTAATCCCGAAGGAAATTCTTGTGCCAGGTTGCATAGCAATACAGTAAAACAGTAGAGAAATAAACAGTAGAATAATAAAAAATAAAATAACAGATTTACAAATGTACAGTAGGTCTAAGTCAGAGTAGATGTATAAAAATATAGGTGAAGTATAAAAATATAGGTAAGATATTCAGTCCGCAAAAACAAAACAAAAAAAAAACAAGCAATAATTATAATCATAATTATAAGAATAATAATACAGGATGGACATAAGCGAGAAAACACCTAGAGTTAATGGATCATCCTCAATTTAATCACAATATGAAAAAACATACATGTAGTCTACACCCATTAGTGCATGTACTGCCGCATTTGTGGGGTGTTAATATAAATTAAAGCTTAATTTGGTATACGAGTAATTTTTTTTCTCCAAACCCAAACCTGTCTCCACAGGGTCACCCAGGGGCACAGTTATTGGTCTGAAACGCAAAAAGAAAAAGTCAGGTATGTAAATACTGTTTGTAGGGTAGCTATAATTTATGATTTATGATATGATGGCGCCATGGACGGCCGCCTCGGTGCGTTGGTGCGCGTTGTTTTGTCTTGTTTTGTTTGTTAAACCAGTTTTTAGTGATAATTCCGGGAGCTCGTACACCAGAGAAAAGCTCATAAACATCAGGGCTACAACCCCTGCGGATTTATTTCCCACTTTCATCGCCACATCTGTGGAATTACTGGACATTCTGGTCAAAGGTGTGCTCACCTTTGTACATGCAGCGAAACGCCAGAGGAGGAGAGGAAGACGTGCTGGTGCGCTCGTGCGTCTCCGCCGACGCGGATATCGCACAGCGTTACCTGGAATATTTCTCTCTAACGTGCGTTCACTTATTTTTTTTAAGTGACCTATTTGTCAGTAGATTGTCATTTATAATTAATAATTAGGAATTAGAATGTTTACATACTTGCATACCTCAATTACTACAGCTTTACTTTCACTTAGGGTGCAATGCATTTGTTCACAAACCAGCAGCAAGTTTCGCCACCGACTTCGAAGGAAGCTGGCAGAAGACAAAAAGCTCCTTCTCCAGGAGATACACAAGTACAACAGTCTTGTACTAGACTCTGCAACAAACATCGATGTTGCTGTGGTGGAGCATTCCCGAACTGGAGAGAGCACTGTGTCCCCAATATGGCCGTGGGCGGTTCATGGCAGTGGTATGTCAGTTTTCAGATGATTCATTTCTGCTAGGGATGCACCGATACCACTTTTTTTCAGACCGAGTACAAGTACAAGTACTTACATTTGGGTACTTGCCGATACCGAATACCGATACGAGTACTTAAAAGACTGTGGGAAATCTATTTTCATCAGCGGCCCGATTCCAACACTGGAATGGGGCATTTTAGCAGGATCCTTAGCCTCAACACCTGGCTCCAGTCAATATGTAAGACACTTAACATTGATTTTATAGACAACTTTAATCTGTTTTGGAACCGTGCTCAGCTCTTCAGTCCCGACGGAGTCCACCCTAACCGGCTGGGTAGCAAAATGCTAACGGCTAACATACAGTACGCTGTACAGACGTCTGCACGTGCATGACTGTTTACATCCCACGCCCCCCGTACAGAATCCTCTTCTTCGTCCATAGTACCAGCAAGCAGCCCCTCAATCCTTTCCTCTAGCTGCACGAGACTGTACAAACCACACCAGCTCCCCCTTGTGCCCTTCGTTCATCCCAGTCATAATTTACAATAGGCCTCTATGCAATTCCTGCTCTTTTTCTGGGGTAGTCTCCCGCAACCTTCGGCCTTTGGCGTGGGTGCCGCTGTCGGACTACGAATCTACTGCTGCCCCAGTCAAAATGGCTTTGATCAACGCGAGATCTATATCTAACAAGACTTTTATTCTTAATGATTTTTTCTCCACCCATGACCTAGATTTCTTGCTGGTAACAGAAACATGGCTTAAAGTTGGTGAGCTTGTGCCACTTGTTGAACTGTGTCCTCATGGCTGTAACTTTTTTAATACACCTAGACCCTCCGGACAAGTTGGGGGACTAGCTATTGTGTCCAAGAAACATTTTAACTGCCGCCTATTAAACTTTGATCCTCTCTCCAGCTTCGAGGTGCAGTTAGTCAAAGTAGGATAAGTCAACCCCCTTTTAATCGCTCTTGTGTATCGCCCTCCAAGAATACATAAAGATTTTATCACTCAATTTGCAGACTTTCTCTCAAAAACGATGCCTAACTTTGATGTTCTGATTCTTGGTGATTTTAAGTCCTGATTCTTGGTGATTTTAACATTCATGTGTGCTGTCCTTCTAAGCCTCTTGTGCGTGAATTCATGCATCTGATTGAATCTTTTAATCTTCAGCTTATTACTGGCCCTACTCACAACCTAGGCCATACACTCGACCGAGTTTTATCTTTTGGTTTTCTCATCTGCAATATGGAAGTTATTGATGCTTTTGCCAATCAGATCATAGTGCTGTTGTACAGTGTTAATTTTGGCAGCTATTTTAGATTTAGTCTTAGTCTTTAGACGAAAATGCATATTAGTTTTAGTCACATTTAGTAATTTTTATCCTTCTTAGTTTTAGTCTAGTTTTCGTCGACGGAAACTCAGAACATTTTAGTTTAGTTTTCGTCGACGAAAACTCATAAAACTTTAGTCTAGTTTTAGTCACATTTAAAAAATAAGATGACCGGAACTGCTGTGAACAACAGACCGGGTATCCTTCTAATGATGTATTGCATAGATCGACATACTGCGCGACGATTTGATGCATTCATCTGATTGTTAAAAACCGTCCAACCCATCACGCTACCCTCCCTTACAGAGATTGTCTCTTCTATGAAATCTGCAACCTGCCCACTTGATATTGTCCCCACCATTCTCCTGAAGGATGTCTTTGACACAGCCGGTCCCAGCATCCTCTCTATCATCAATAGTTCCTTGGCCACTGGTACCGTTCCTACTTACTTTAAGCACGCAGTCGTCCAACCCCTCCTGAAAAAAGAGTCTGCTTTGTTGAAAGTGTCCAATGACCTGCTCCTCTCTACTGATTCTGGTGACTGTGCTATCTTGATTCTTCTAGACCTCAGTGCAGCATTTGATACAATAGATCATGACATCTTAATTGACCGCCTCCAGAATGGGGTTGGTGTTGTTGGCACTGCTTTGACCTGGTTCATGTCCTACCTCAGCAATAGAAGCTTCTCTGTCAACATAGCCAATTGTTTCTCCTCCCCAGCTAGTCTCTCCTGTGGGGTCACACAAGGTTCCATCCTAGGTCCCATTATCTTCTCTATTTACATGCTTCCCCATGGTCAGATTATTCAAAAGTACAATATTTCCTTCCATTGCTATGCAGATGACACACAGCTCTATCTCCCCCTGAAACCAAATGACCAGTGTAAGCTTAATCGTCTCACAAACTGCCTTGAAGACATTAAGTGTTGGATGCCACAAAACTTCCTGCAGCTGAATACCAAGTCTGAAGTTGTCCTGTTTGGCCCCCCTGACTCTGTTAGATTGATCACCAACAGCCTAGGCAACCTGTCCACTCTTGTTAAGCCCCATGCTAAAAACCTTGGTGTGTTATTTGACTCTGCTTTTAAGTTCGACAAGCAGGTAAATGCAGTCGTAAAAGGTAGCTTTTTCCAGCTTCGCACTATTGCAAAAATCTAATCCTTCCTCTCACCTAAAGATCTTGAGAAGGTCATCCATGCTTGACTATTAGATCCACCCCTTCCATTGACTGCTTTAAGTCCAAACTGAAAACACACTTTTATTCTTTAGCGTTTCCTGATGTGGTCTGATTTGATTTATGTCTGTTGCTTGTTTGATTTGTTGATTCGTATGTTCCTATATTGACACCAACGTATCTGCCTGTTTTTAGTGCCGTTATTGTGTAGCCTATTTATTGTGATTTTATTGTGATTTCACATACCTGCTCTGATTGTACAGCACTTTGGTCAACTTGCGTTGTTTTTAAATGTGCTTTAGAAATAAAATGTAATTGAATTGAATCGATGGGGAGGAAGAGAAAGTGCAGTCATTCCCTACTAACATTTCTAAAATAGGTGCAGTGGATCTCTCCCATCTACAGTTGGCGCCAAAGCTCAAGGATGAGATTGAGCTGATGTTGCAGCTAGGGATTAGAGAGACCTCAACCAGTGAGTAGTGCAGCCCTATTGTGCTGGTACTGTCGTGGCAATTCAATAATTGCATCTAGGGCAATGAGATCTTCAAACTGAATACTTGTAGAAATTAAGAGTATTTTAATGAATGCATTCACCAGACTCCTCTCTAGCAGAGTGAGTCCTAAACTGAAGTAAACTTGTCCCTTTTAAGGACAATTTTCACCCACAGGGGTTCCTGGGACCGAATTCCTTGATCACAACACAAAGAGTTTCAAGCATAGACAAGACGACGCTTCTAGTGATAACCATCAGCGATTCCTGTCCCCTGTAGGAATATTTACAGTCAACCAACTCCCGCCCGAGCTGCTTATCTTCATGACTGGAGGGAGTCGCCTTTATGTTATGCAAAGCTAAGGGTTGAATAGGTTGTGTAGACAACCTATTCAAGGAACATTATGCCCTCGGAGAGGCCCTATGGACATTTTTCTATTACAGTACCAAAAAAAGATCACTGAGGTTCTGTATTGACTTTCGATACTTAAATGCTGTATCTAAATTTGAAACCGATCCAATGCCCTGCACTGATGAGTTGTTGGAGAGAGTGGGTAGGTGCACATTCATAACCACCTGAGCAAGGGGTACTGGCACCTGGCCCCTGAGACCAATGAGCTGACAGCATTCAAAACACCCTATGGCATGTTTCAGTTTAAGGTGATGCCATTTGGTCTCCAGGGGGCACCTGCAGCCTTCTAAAGACAGATGGACCAGGTGTTGCGGGAGGTGCCACAGTTTGCAGCCACCTATCTAGATGATGTTGTCATCTTCAGCCAGACCTGGGAGGAACACGTGGCTCACCTTCAACGGGTCCTCCACCTAGGGCAGGGCAGGGCAGCTGGACTGACCATCAATCTGCGCAATTGTGCTTTTGCACAAAAAGTAGCTGGGCCACTGCGGTACTATTTGCTGGGACGTAATTTCAATCTGGAAACAGATCATCGTGCTCTGCAGCGGCTGAACCAGATAAAGGACTCAAACACGCATCTCACAGTACGTGTCCCTGCAGCCCTATTCAGGGTACAGTACCGGCCAGGGAAAGCCAACCTGGTGACAGACTGTCTCTCTCGGGTAAATGAACATTGAGGCACTGTACTCTTGGGAGAGGGGGGAGGAAATGTAATGACGAGTCGCCATGACGACATCATTACGAGATCGTCGCCAGAATGCATACATTATTTGTTATGTTATGTTTATGTATTATGAGTGGTATTTAAGTAACATAAGTACATTGACATTGATTGGACATTGATGGACGTTAAACAAATATGTAATGTTGTTGAGACAAAATGTATTGATCATTGTAAAAGTTGCAACCCGCATTCATTCATTCATCGTATAATCACAGGGCGCACATATGCTAGATTGTTCCACCGCATCGTCCACCTGTGAACAGAGTAAAATATGCATACTCATTTACAACGCCATAGTGGGTAAATGAAGACCATAACAGTGACAATGAGCAAAGTAAACATAATACAGAAATATCATTGCAGACCACAACTTACCTCTGCCTGTGTTAACCTCCTCTCAGGGTGTGCGGACAAAATAGTTCCCATGGGAAATGAGGCACCGAATATAGTTCCGGGGGTGGTAATAAGTAGGCAATAGTCAGTGGGGTGTTCTGTATATTGTCCTATGTATTTTATTTATTTATTCACATTGGTTATTGGTATTATCGGGATATTTAGATGTGGCATGTAATTGTACTATGTAAATTATTAGTGTAAATATTGGTTATGGAAATATTTGTATATTTAATTAAAAGGGTAAAGCACCCACGCCCAGGACCCCGCTTTTGCCTACTGCCCGGTATACAATGCACCCGACCCCAATGACTCTCCATGCAGGTGGTGAGCCCACAGGGAGGTGACTCCACGTTGTCTTTTCGGGCTTGGCCTGGCTGGGCCCCGTGGATCCAGGCCCGTCCACCAGACGCTCGCCGACGAGCTCCCCTCCCAGGTCTGGCTCCAGAAGGGTGCCCCGGTTTCCCTTGTCCGGGCGAGGTGACTGTTCTTTCCGTGAGTCAATTCATGGGGTCTTTGAATCGCTCTTAGTCTGGCCCCTCCCCTGAGACCACTTTGCCTTGGGAGACCCTACCAGGGGCTAATGCCCCGGACAACACAGCTCCCAGGGTCACGGGGGCGCCCAAACTCCCCCACCACGATAAGGTGGCGATTCTTTGGGGGGTCGTGGGCATGCGGATCCCCGTCATCGCCGACTGGTTCTAGGGACGTGGAACGTCACCTCACTGGCGGGGAAGCAGCCGGAGCTGGTGCGGGAGGTGGAGCGGTACCAACTAGATATGGTTGGGCTCACCTCCACGCACAGTACCGGGTCTGGAACCAAACTCCTGGAGAGGGGCTGGACCCTCTACTTCTCCGGAGTTGCCCAGGGTGTGAGGCGCCAGGCGGGTGTGGGGATACTCACAAGTCCCCGGCTGAGCGCCGCTGTGTTGGAGTTCTCTCCAGTGAACGAGAGGGTCGCCTTCATGCGAAGTCGCTGGGGGGAAGGTTCTGACTGTTGTGTGTGCCTACGCACCAAACAGCAGCTCAGAGTATCCGGCCTTCTTGGAGTCCTTGGGTGACATCCTGGAAAGGGTTCCATCCGGGGACTCCATAGTTCTACTGGGGGACTTCAACGCACACGTGGGCAACGATGGAGAAACCTGGAGGGGAGTGATTGGGATGAACGGTCTGCCCGATCTGAACCAGAGTGGTGTTTTGTTATTGGACTTCTGTGCTGGTCATGGACTGGCCATAACAAACACCATGTTCGAACATAGGGTGGTCCACAAGTGTACCTGGTACCGGACCACCTTAGGCCAAAGGTTGCTGATCGACTTTGTAATCGTATCAGCAGATCTGCGGCCGCATGTTTTGGACACTCGGGTGAAGAGAGGAGCAGAGCTGTCAACTGATCACCACCTGGTGGTGAGTTGGATCAGATGGCGCGGGAGGCTGCCAGACAAACGTGTAGTGAGGGTGAACTGGGAAGGTCTGGTGGAAGCCCCTGTCCGTAGGGTCTTTAACTCCCACCTCCGGAAGAACTTCTCATGCATCTCGGGGGAGGTTGGGGACATGGAACCTGAGTGGGCCATGTTCAGAGCCTCCATTGTAGAGGCTGCAGCTCGGAGCTGTGGTCAAAAGGCTGTCGGTGCCTGCCGTGGTGGCAACCCAAGAACCCGTTGGTGGACACCAGCGGTGAAGGAAGCCGTCAGGCTGAAGAAGGAGGCCTTTCGGGCCTGGTTGGCCCAGGGGTCTCCTGAAACAGCAGACAGGTACCGGGAGGCCAAAAGGACCGCAGCTTCAGCGGTTGCTGAAGCAAAAACCCGGGTGTGGGAGGAGTTCGGGGAGGCCATGGAGCAGGACTTTCGGTTGGCCTCAAGGAAGTTCTGGCAAACTGTCCGGCGACTCAGGAAGGGAAAGCAGGGCTTGGCTCAGGCTGTGCTCAGTCAGGGAGGAGAACTGCTGACCCAGACTAAGGATATTGTCGGGCGGTGGAAAGAACACTTTGAGGAGCTCCTGAATCCGACCAGTACGTCCTCCGTGGAAGAGGCAGAGTCTGAAGACTCAGGGGAAGTCTCACCCATATCCTTGGTAGAGGTCACTGAAGTAGTCAAAAAGCTCTTCAGTGGCAAGGCGCCAGGTGTGGATGAGATTCGCCCTGAGATGCTGAAGGCTCTGGACATTGTCGGGCTGTCGTGGCTGACACGCCTAGTCAATGTAGCGTGGAGGTCAGGGACAGTACCTGTGGAATGCCAGACCGGGGTGGTGGTCCCCATTTTCAAAAAAGGGGACCGGAGGGTGTGCTCTAACTATCGGGGTATCACACTGCTCAGCCTCCCCGGGAAAGATTATTCCAGGGTGCTGGAAAGGAGGCTCCGGCCGATTGTCGAACCTCAGCTCCAGGAGGAACAATGCGGATTCCGTCCTGGCCGTGGAACAGTGGACCAGCTCTTTACCCTCGCAGGGTTGTTGGGGGGTGCATGGGAGTTTGCCCATCCAGTCTACATGTGCTTTGTGGACTTGGAGAACGCCTATGACCGTGTCCGCCGGGGAATCATGTGGGGGGTACTACGGGAGTACCGGGGCCGTTGGTACGTGCCATTCGGTCCCTGTACGAACAAAGTGCGAGCTGCATCCGTATTCTCGGCACAAAGTCAAGCATGTTCTCAGTGGGTGTTGGACTCCGCCAAGGTTGCCCCTTGTCACCAGTTCTGTTCGTGATCTTCAGGGACAGAATCTCAAGGCGCAGCCGAGGTGAGGAGAGTGTCCGGTTTGGGGACCTCAGAATTGCATCTCTGCTCTTTGCAGATGATGTGGTTCTGTTGGCTACATCAGACTGTGACCTCCAGCATGCACTGGGGCGGTTTGCAGCCAAGTGTGAAGCAGTCGGGATGAGAGTCAGCACCCCCAAGTCTGAGGCCATGGTTCTCTTCTGGAAAACGGTGGAGTGTTCCCTCCGGGTTGGGAGTGAGTTGCTGCCTCAAGCGAAGGAGTTCAAGTATCTCGGGGTCTTGTTCACGAGTGAGGGCAAAATGGAGCGGGAGATGGACAGACGGATTGGTGCAGCGTCTGCAGTGATGCGGGCGCTGTACCGGTCCGTTGTGGTGAAGAGGGAGCTGAGCCGGAAGGCGAAGCTTTCGATTTACTGGTCCATCTACGTTCCAACCCTCACCTATGGTCACGAGCTTTGGGTAGTGACCGAAAGAATGAGATTGCGGATACAAGCGGCCGAAATGAGTTTCCTCCGCAGGGTGGCTGGGCTCAGCCTTAGAGATAGGGTGAGGAGCTCAGACATCCGGAGGGAGCTCGGAGTAGAGCCGCTGCTCCTCCACATCGAAAGGAGTCAGCTGAGGTGGTTCGGGCATCTGATTAGGATGCCCCCCGGGCGCCTCCCTTTGGAGGTTTTCCGGGCACGTCCAACTGGGAGGAGACCCCGGGGCAGACCCAGAACTCGCTGGAGGGATTACATATCTCGTCTGGCCTGGGAACGCCTCGGGATCCCCCAGGAGGAACTAGAGAGTGTGGCTGGGGAGAAGGAAGCCTGGGGGGCCCTGCTTAGCCGGCTGCCACCGCGACCCGACCCCGGATAAGCGGACGATAATGGATGGATGGATGGATGTATCGTCAATAAATATAAAAGTACTGCATAACTCCGAGTCTGGGTCTTGCGTTTGGGTCCTCCTGCACACCACGTGACAGTGCTGAGGGTACAGGAAGTCGAACCTCCACTTTGGATGACAGGGACCACTCAGCCGGAGGGGATGTGACTATAAAAGGGTACATATAAGAATAGGTTAGACTCATTCTGGGTTTTTTCAGCCGACATACCGATTAACAATTTATGAAATCAGACATTATATAAACCTGTGAAGTAATTGTTAATGTCTTCTACTATAGTGGCACTGAAAGATTATCAACCTGGAGCTGAGGCTTTGCATTGTTGTTAAAGGTACTGAAACCAAAAGACAGGTGACACACGAAAGGAAAACACGAGAAAGCCATGCATTTCCCCTCTGGGGGGATCCTGGGGTTCAATGGTATATTTGTTGGCCATTGCAACGCAGACAGATATAGACAGACAAACTGACAGACAGAAAGACAGATAAGACCGACAAGTCGACAGAGATAGAGAAAGATTGAGAAATAGATAAAGACTGAGAGAGATAGATAAAGATATAGATAGAGATTAGAGTGATAGACAGATAGCTAGGCCAGCAATGTTTAGATTTATATTGAAAGGTTTAAAATGTGCATCCAAATGGAGGAATTATGATTTCCTGTTTTGTTATATACAGTATACTTAAGACAAATAAATGAAAATTCCCCTTTTTATATTTCCTGTAACACTGTTGAATGGCACATAACACGGCTCTGGGATAAGTTACCTCAGCCCAGTTTAAAAGCCCTCTGCAGTAACGCTGTAGTAACGGAACTTAACTTAGGCTTTTGTTGAACGGTAGCTAGCCAGCCAAAAAATCTATATTTTACAAGAGGTTTTTTTATGATAATGGCGAAACCATTGGTCAGGTTTTAAATAATTTCCCTAATATGTAAACCATGCAGGCAATGGCAAAGAAAGGCATCAATTCTAACATTTAAGCAAAACATGCAGCAGACTATTAGTAGCCACAACTTACTGGACAGTGTGAGATCGCAATGAGATAATCCCTATGAAAGCTGTGAAACGTGCTTCTGCCAGCAGGTGGTCAAGCTTATAGTGTAACATACCACCTGAAACCACCTATTATTATTATTATTATTATTATTATTATTATTATTATTACTATTATCAATAATAATAATAATAGTAGTTCCCTGCACAGCTTGCCACATATTCCCCATTGATAAACATTAGCTTAAAAGTCGCTGTGAGTGTCACGAAAAAAATTCTAAATTCGTGTCCATGTACACAAATCAATAGATTCAATTTCGTGACTATTTCACCATATGCCGTGAGGGTTGAACAGTCATGAAACTCTATTGATTCGTGTTCATGGAAATGAATTTAAAAAAAATTCTGTGACACACAGCACGACTTTCAAACTAATGCATTTGGAATATCTTTTGTGCCTGCAGCACAGTTTATTTTTCTGTCAGTCAAGCTTTCAATGTAACATACCACCTGAAATATGAAAAATAAACGCTTTCATTTCTAACTTTTGCTGTCTGTAAAAGGTACAATTATAAATGATGTGTATAGTGTGTTGGCTTAGATGTCTATCAGTCATTGATGTCTATCAATCAAAATGAACGTTAAAACCAGTATAAATACTGAGAAAGTATAAAATACATAACCGACGGGTTACAGTAGTCCAGGACCAACTGGGTAAATAATCAATATAAATCACCATTGTAACGGTTGATGAGGCTCACGCCGGCTACTGTAGTATTTCAACCAAGTATTTACTGTTAGATTTGACACACCAAACGGATGATTAAATGTTTAAAAAATGCGGGGAAAAAGGCAGTGTAATAAAATTGAAATAAAGGCATAAAAACAATGATACAATTTTGCGATTAAATGTTTAAAAGTGAATAACAAATGAGGAAGAGAAAAACAGTACAGCTTCTGCATTCCCGAGTCCCGACTGGCAGAAAAAATGGAACGTGCTGCAGGCACGAAAGATATTCCCCCATTGATATACATTAGTTTGAAAGTTGTTCTGGAATGAGTGTCATGGAAAAAATGGAATAAAAAAATCAATAGATTAAATTTCGTGACTATTTCACGATATGCCATGAGACTGGGTTGTTATACCACACTGTAATGTTTGCCCTCTGGCATAACATAAGTTGTACTAAATACTTAGATAAAACACAGGCTGACGACCGACTTGATTTGGTGCTGGTTTATTCACTCACGGGCTTGAACAACTGACGTCATTACGTCATTCCAGGAGTTACGCTTTGGACTACAGTAAGAGGTAAGTAACAAACAGTCACAACAAATATTACATCTCCCTTTTTGTAAAAAAAAAAAAAGGTTCTGTCCAACTGGAGAAACAACATTGTAAACAATTCTGTAAACTTCAAAGGTATCAGGATAACCATTCTGTAAGAGATTGTCATCAGCAGTTACAACACAATAACTCATCATATTTCAAGAGGTAGCTGCAAGAACAAAGCAGGTTAGTGCAAACAGGTAAGTGTGAACATTATTATTTTTCTTTTCAGAGATCACATTGCAGGAACAGGTAAGTGAACATTTGTTTCTTTTTTTTTTTTTTTCTAGGGCAGCGATCCGCCTACACCCTTTACAATCATTTACAAATCAAGAACTTGTCTTGGCTTGATTGTGCGACCTGATCGTGTGGTGTGGCCAGTCTGATCATCTCTGTCTGGAGGTTCAGCAGGCTCTTGCTGATGGGCCTGTGTGTTGTAAGCAGTGTTGATCTCTTTGCTTGCACGGAGGTGCCGCCGGTTGCGTCGATAGGTTTGACCCTCTCCGGTTTGGATGTGGTAGCTCCTGTCTGTGTGCGCAGGGTGCATCACTGTTGCAGGTCTCCAGGATCCATCCTCCTGCCGGAAACGGATTGGTGTGCCTGTGGGCAGCTGGGGCAGGGGTTTGGCGGACCTGTTGTAGTACGCCTGCTGACGTTGTTGGCATACCTCTCCTCTCGTGTACAGCCTGTTGACTGGCGATCTGTGGCTGCAGGTGCTTTGCTGTTGCTGGTAGGATGGACCGCAGCCTCCGACTCATCAGTAGCTGAGCTGGTGATTTCAGGTTGTCTACTGGCGTGTTGTGGTACTCCAGTAGGCTCAGGTACGGGTCTTTGTTCTCTGCTTTGGCTTTGTCCAGGATGCATTTGGCTGTCTGGACGGTTCTTTCAGCCAAACCGTTGCTCTTCGGGTAGTGGGGGCTTGTGGTGGCGTGAGTGAAACCCCATGCCTGTGCAAAGAGGCGAAACTCACCAGAGCTGTAACACGGAGCGTTGTCGCTGATGACTCGGGGATGCCGTGTCGAGCCATTGCTGCTTTCAGTTTCATGATGACAGCTGATGAGGTGCAACTGGAGAGCTTCTCTAGCTCAAAGAACCTGGAGTAGTAGTCTACGATGACAATGAAGTCCTGTGAGTTCCATGTAAATAGGTCTGTGCCTATCACTTGCCACGGCCGCTCAGGTATGCCGTGTGACTTCATTGGTTCTTTGGGGTTTGCGCTACGGCGCTCTTGGCATATGCTGCAGGCTGCTACAGCCTCCTCGATCTGCTTCCCCATGCCAGGCCAGAAGAGTAAGTCTTTTGCGCGGTATTTGCTCTTTTCCATACCGAGGTGGCTGGCGTGTATGCGTTGTATCATGTCCTCCCGGAGCTTTTGGGGGACGATGATCCTCTCACCTTTAAACAAGATGCCGTCCATCTGTGAGATTTCATCTCTATGGTTCCAGTATTCCTGGAAGCTGGGCGGGCACTGTTTCTTTGTGTCTGGCCAGCCAGTGAGTGTGGCTCTTTCTCAGCGCGGCGAGCTGTGCATCTTGAGCCGTTTCATGTTTGATTTCTGTGAGCCTCGTGTCGCTCACGGTCATGCTGCTGAGGACCGTGTGTACTTGGGCCTCCATCCCTTCTTGCATGGTACTGTCCTGGTATTCGATTGACTTACGTGAAAGTGTGTCGGCCACCGGTATCTCCTTTCCGGGGCGGTACAGGATGTGGATGTCATCATTTTGTAGTTGAAGGATCATCCGTTGCAGCCGGGGTGGTGCTGCCGCCAGAGGCTTCTTCAGTATTGCCTCCAGGGGCTTGTGGTCTGATTCCACAATCACTCTCCTCCCGTACATGTACTCATGGAAGCGCTTGCATCCAAAGACCACAGCGTCGAGCTCCTTCTCTATCTGTGCGTAGTTTTCTTCCGTGCTGTTCAGTGATTTGGATGCATAGGCGATTGGTTTTCCCTCCTGGAGCATGACAGCCCCTAGACCACTTTTCGAGGCGTCGACTTGGAGTCGTAGCTCTTTCTGTGGGTCGAAATAAGACAGGACTGGGCCTGGGTGCTGTGTGATGAGATTCTTCATTTCTTGGAATGCTTTCTCATGGTTTGCGTCCCATGCGAACTCACTGTCCTGTTTCAGAAGCTGTCTGAGAGGCGAGTTTACCTGTGAGAGATGTGGAGCGAATCTGGAGAGGTAATTGATCATGCCGAGGACCGTCTCCAGCTCTGCTTTGCTCTGCGGTGGTTGCATCTCTCTGATCGCCTTCACCTTGTGTGGGTCTGGTTTGATGCCGTCTCGTGAGAGTGTGTGTCCAAAGTAGCTTACCTCTTACACATATGCGGCACTTGTCGGGGTTGAGCCTCACCCCTCTCTCCCTCGTGTGGTTCAGCGTCGCTCTGAGGCGCTGGTCATGTTTCGGCCTTGGTCTTGCCGAAGACCAGTATGTCGTCGACTATGGCCGTCACACCATCCAGTCCTTCATACGTTTCATCCACGCGCCTCTGGAACTCGTCTTGGGCGGACACAATTCCGAATGGGAGTCTGAGAAAACGATATCTGCCAAACACTGTGTTGAATGTTGTTAACATTGATGACTCTGTGCTCAGTTTAATGGCCCAATAGCCTGACCTTGCGTCTAACACACTAAAGTATTGTGCTCCTGCGAGCTTTGTGATGGCGTCTTCCAGTGTAGGGAGGGGGTAGTGAGGTCGTTGAATTGCTTTGTTGAGAGCTCTGGGGTCTAAACATATTCTGAGCTTTCCTGTCTTTGGCTTCTCAACTACGACGAGGGCATTCACCCATTCTGTGGGTTCTGTTACCTTGCATATGATGTGCTGTTTCTCCATGCTGTCAAGCTCGTCCTTCAGCTTGCTGCGCAGGGCGATGGGGATCCTGCGTGGCGGGCAGACCACTGGCGTTGCGTCTGGTGCAACACGGAAGGTGCACTCGCCTGGGAACTCACCTATCCCCTGGAACACATCATGATGGCGCCATGGACGGCCGCCTCGGTGCGTTGGTGCGCGTTGTTTTGTCTTGTTTTGTTTGTTAAACCAGTTTTTTGTGATAATTCCGGGAGCTCGTACACCAGAGAAGAGCTCATAAACATCAGGGCTACAACCCCTGCGGATTTATTTCCCACTTTCATCGCCACATCTGTGGAATTACTGGACATTCTGGTCAAAGGTGTGCTCACCTTTGTATATGCAGCGAAACGCCGGAGGAGGAGAGGAAGACGCGCTGGACATCGCACAGCGTTACCTGGAATATTTCTCTCTAACGTGCGTTCACTGGGAAACAAACTGGATGAACTTCAGCTACTGTTGGGGAAAAACAGAGACTTTTCTTCATCTTCTGTTTTGTGCTTCACGGAGACGTGGCTGTGTGGATCGATTCCGGACTCTGCGCTGCAGCTGGCAGGCTTCCAACTCGTCAGAGCGGACCGTGACACAGAACTCTCCGGCAAAACGAAAGGCGGAGGTTTGTGTTTCTACACTAACAGTGGCTGGTGTAACGACGTGACAGTGATCCTACAACACTGTTCTCCTGATCTGGAATCTTTTTTCATTAATTGTAAACCTTTTTATTCCCCCCGCGAGTTCGTCTCATTCATTCTGGTCGGTGTTTACATTCCACCGCGAGCCGACGTGCAGGAGGCACAGCGCATGCTCCCCGAACAGATACTGAGTGTGGAGCGGACAAACCCGGACTCTTATTGTCCTCGGTGACTTTAACAAAGGAAATCTCACCCATGAACTCCCCAAATACAGACAGTTTATTAAATGCCCGACCAGAGAGGAGAACATTCTGGATCACTGTTACACCACAGTAAGCAGTGCTTATCACGCCGTCCCCCGAGCTGCACTGGGACACTCCGACCACGTCATGGTCCACCTGATTCCTGCATACAGGCAGAAATTAAAGCTCTCTAAACCTGCTGTGAGGACATCAAAGAAGTGGACCAGTGAAGCTGTGGAGAATCTCAAGGCGTGTTTGGACTGCACTGACTGGGATGTTTTCCAGAGGCTGTGACAGCCTACATCAGCTTCTGTGAGGATAGCTGTGTACCATCATGCACCAGGGTGAGTTATAACAATGACAAACCCTGGTTCACAGCCAAACTCAGACAGTCAAGGGCAGAGAAGGAAGATGCATTTAGAAGTGGGGACAGAGCTTTGTTTAAAGAGTCAAAGTACAGGTTTAGCAAGGAGGTGCGAGTAGCTAAACGACTGTACTCAGAGAAACTTCAAAACCAGTTCTCAGCCAATGACTCTGCTTCTGTCTGGAGGGGGTTCAGACAGATCACAAACTACAAAGCAAAAACCCCCCACTCCATGAATAACTCACGCCTGGCCAACGACCTGAATGAGTTCTACTGTCGCTTTGAAAGACAATGAGACAGTCCTGACACCATCCCCCGTGACACCATCCACCAGCTCCAGTCCACCAGCCCCACCTCCCCCAGCACAGCAGGAGCCTGGGCCTCCCCACAGCTGCCCATCCCAGAGCCCCCCTCCCCCCCCACCTCAGCGACACCTCTGCCCTTACTGGAAAGAGATGTAAACAGGATTTTCAAGAGGCAGAATCCCCGCAAAGCAGCCGGGCCAGACTCTGTCTCTCCATCCACCCTGAAACACTGTGCTGATCAGCTGTCCCCGGTGTTCACAGACATTTTTAACACTTCTCTGGAGACTTGCCATGTACCCGATTGCTTCAAGTCCTCTACCATCATCCCCGTCCCCAAAAAGCCAAGGACCACAGGACTTAATGATTACAGACCCGTTGCCTTGACCTCTGTGGTGATGAAGTCTTTTGAGCGCCTTGTGCTGTCCCACCTCAAATCCATCACAGACCCTCTCCTGGACCCCCTGCAGTTCGCCTACAGAGCCAACAGATCTGTAGACGATGCAGTAAACTTGGCCCTTCACTTCATCCTCCAGCACCTGGACTCAACAGGAACCTACGCCAGGATCCTGCTTGTGGATTTCAGCTCTGCTTTCAACACAATCATCCCATCTCTGCTACATGACAAGCTTTTCCAGCTGAGCGTGCCTGACTCTACCTGCAGGTGGATCACAGACTTCCTGTCTGACAGGAGGCAGCACGTGAGGCTGGGAAAACACATCTCTGACTCCCGGACCATCAGCACCGGTTCCCCCCAAGGCTGCGTTCTTTCCCCTCTGCTCTTCTCCCTGTATACCAACAGCTGCACCTCCAGTCACCAGTCTGTCAAGCTCCTGAAGTTCACGGATGACACCACCATCATTGGACTCATCTCTGGTGAGGATGAGTCCGCCTACAGGTGGGAGATCGACCATCTGGCGACTTGGTGCAGTCAGAACAACCTGGAGCTCAACGCTGTGAAGACAGTGGAGATAGTTGTAGACTTCAGAAAGAACCCAGCCCCACTCACCCCCATCACCCTGAGAGACTCTCCAGTCGATATTGTGGAGTCCTGCCGCTTCCTGGGAACCATCATCTCCCAGGACCTCAAGTGGGAGCTGAACATCAGCTCCATCACAAAAAAAGCCCAGCAGAGGATGTTCTTCCTGCGGCAGTTGAAGAAGTTCAACCTGCCAAAGACGATGATGGTGCACTTCTACACTCCCATCATCGAGTCCATCCTCACCTCCTCCATTACCATCTGGTACGCTGCTGCCACCGCCAAGGACAAGGGCAGACTGCAGCGTATCATCCGCTCCGCAGAGAGGGTGATTGGCTGCAATCTGCCATCTCTCCAGGACCTGTATGCCTCCAGGACCCGGAGGCGTGCAGGAAAGATTGTGGCCGACCCCTCTCACCCCGGACACAAACTGTTTGAAACACTTCCCTCTGGCAGGAGGCTGCGGTCCATCAGGACCAAAACCTCTCGCCACAAAAACAGTTTCTTCCCATCTGCAGTTAGCCTCATTAACAAGGCCCGGGATCCCCACTGACACAGACTCTTATCCCGCCTCCATAGACAGTACACATGACATTAACGCACAACCCACACCCGTTCCATATTCTGAAAAATCATTTTGTATTGTAAATATCTCATCATTCTGTATTGTAAATATCTCATCATTCAAAAATCATTCTGTATTGTAGATACCCATTCATACTATTCTACTTTATTTTATATTTATGCTTCTTGTCGTTTTTGCACTACTTGCTTTTTAATGCTTTTTAACTGTTATTATTATTACTCTTATGTTGTCTGTATGCACCAACAACCACAGCAAATTCCTCGTATGTGAAAACTACTTGGCGAATAAAGCAATTCTGATTCTGATTCTGATACTCCGCCATTATGCTCTGTGATGCAGCGTCTTTCTCCTCACTTGCAGCCATCACTATCTTGACCAAGTTCAGGTCACGGCATGTTTTCATAGCCATGACTGGTGGGGCGTTTGTGTCGATCACGTAAAAGTCCAGCATACGTGAAATGTCTCTGTGCCTGCATCTGAGCTGGCATATGCCCCTCACGCTCCTCCACCATACTCTGTGAGTCTGTGTGCTGCTGGTTTCAGTGGCACGTCCCTGAACATTGCCTGAAACAGGTTGGTGGGAATGGTGTTGGCCTGTGCCCCAGTGTCTATTTTGACTTTAAGCTTTTGTGGAGGTGTCCCTATCCCCACCTCTACATAGGCCTGCTCGTTGCTCTTTCCATTATTGTCAATGGTGATGCTGTCTAGGTACAGGCTCTGTCTGTTCATTGCTCTTCACCGTCTCTATTGAGATGTTATCAAAGTAGAGTTCGTTTGTGTTTCCCTCCGTTGTGAGGCCTTCTTGCGTTTTCTCCGACGGATGTACTGTGCCGCCGGAGCCTCTGGGTTCTGGGGTCTCTGGATGTCTGGATGCTACTGCGATGTCTGCGATACTCTGGGTTGATCTCTGCCGAGCTCTTGGAGCCTCTGGGTAATTTTTGTAGAAACTGCGAGCGTGTAGATCTTTGCCATGTTACTTTGCAAAATGGTTCGCCTTCTGGCATTTTACTGCATTGCTTTGCTCTGGGCAGGTGGTATATCGCGTGCAGCCCTCCAAGTTATCTTACATTGCCTTAGCTGGCGTTGCTGACGTAACTTTCGCTCCCTTAAAGTTAGCGTTGCTTGTCTTGTCTGTAGCAGGTTAGCCTTTCCTGCTAATTGCGTGCACCGTCGAGTGCGTTCTATGTCGGCCCATTAGATTATAGCTTTCTGGCGTGTAACATGGCGATGTACATGTTTAATGTAATATATGGGCTCTCTCCATGTAGCCGTCAGGTCAGTGCTGCTCCTGGCTTAGAAAGTCTTCTCGTAGCCTCATCGCGCGGGGCAGGTGCTCTGCGGTGCCGGAACCACGATCGCCTCCGGTTGCGCACTGACCTATTTCTTTGTCCGGATGTTCATGGCCATTGAGACTGTGCTATCCACGTCTTTCGTCGAAGTAACTTGTTCAGCTGTCGCGTTATGAATTATTGTCTGTCGAAAGACTCACTTTCTCCCTGCATCTTGTGTCGATGTGATGGACAGTGGAAGGATGGTTGGCCTTTCGATCTCTGGAGCCTCTGGTCTGTTTTCGTGACTGGCCTATTCCGCCGCTGTACTACTGTATCGTAGTACGGTGTGCGCTCGTTTCTTCGCCTGGCCCCGTCTCTGGATGATCTGCGATCGCATGCTGATCCTCCGGTGATTGACAAAGTGTTGTAGACATTCGCCCGCACGTCCTTTTCTCTCTATGCCTATGAGTGTTTACCGGACCCCGACGTTCCCTAGATCGTGTGCAGGGTCCTCAGTGGAGCTCTGGGTCTCTGGTATAGAGGAGGGGACCAAACAGAAGACGGTGTCTCTTGTGAGCTAACAAGAGCAGTTGCCTGTAATGTCTGGGGTAGCACTGTCTTATCCTCCCGTGACCACTATGATCAGCTGAGGCACAAACATAATAGGCTGATCTCTGGTAAGGGGGGGGGCAGGTGCGTCGGGTGGAGGGCTGCGTGGGAGCGCGGGTGCTGGGGGAGCCCTCTGGGGGGGGGGGGGGTGGGCGTGGCGGGGGGGGGGGGGCACAAGGCCTCCGTGGTTGTTTATTTCGTTACATAAATGACCTCTCAAAATGACATAACACCACAGTAACCAAACAATCAGACAGGGGAGGGACAAGCTAAGGGAGGACGCCAAACCACGGGACCAAAAACAAAGAAAGTATGCCCCGCCCTAGATTCGACTAACTCCCGCAGTCCCTATCTCTCTAGAGTAATCAATGCGCAAGTGCGCTTCTTCTCCCTTGAAGCCGTATACCTCTAGACGCCTACTAGTTGTCCCGGCCTAGGCTAGTCTTCCCAAAATACAAAGGGTGGCCCCCGCCTGGGTTAAAACTACCTAGTGCTGTTTAGACAATGCGATTCATCCTCGTGGCGTGAATGTCTGGATGTCTGTGTAATGTCAGGCCCGCGGGTGTCTTAACTACACATAGGCGTGCGCCCTCCCCTAGGCAACCTCACGAGGAGTACAATGTCTGGGGGTAGGAGGATTAATACAAACAAAGCAGGACGAACAATTCAACCCAAAAACAACAGGAAAAGGTAAACCAACACAGTAACTTAACACAAGACAGCATTGATCTGGCGCGTGTCTAACCAAAGGTAATAATGTACCTGAGTTCCCTACGTCGAGTGCGGAGGAGCACTGACGTGGTTTAAATAACACGCGCGCCCCTCTGAGTATCCGTCTCCAATACATCGAAATTGGGGTCTCTGTGATGTCTGGATGTAGCGATGCCATGTGGTGGAGGAACTGTTACAGCTGGATGATGCAGGACCTGGTAGCGGGACACTCGCTCATGAAACGAGAGTGCGTCTGGCTAGACGGATTGATTGACGCAGGGCGGTCCAGTGGAGACACATCTATCGCTGGGAGACAACGGATCTAACATAGGAGGGAAAAACACAACACAGACAGCACAAATATGTAGCCTGGACGTACTACTGGAAGAACATGGAACGTTAGCTACCTAGAGCTAAGCAATGAGGCCTAGCTGCCTGCCACTTCTGACGTCTTCTTCGAGTCTTCCGGCGCAGGAGGGCATCTGCGTTGCGCCAGCTCTGAACTAGTTAGCTGCGTCTCTCGGTCGTCGTGCCTAAACCGTCGCCATTGCTCAGTCATTGAGTTTTGTAGATGTCCCTAGTCCATCCTCGGAGGCTCGCTTGGAAACACCTCTGTAGTGCATATCTATGTTTTCCCTGGTGCGCATGTCTGGAGCTCTCCGTAG
>PIJE02002480.1:40788-45788 GCA_002895965.2 Coryphaenoides rupestris | reverse complement strand
CACAGCGCTATACTGCCCCTGTGAGGATCGGGGTGTAAAAACACGGGACAGATCTGTCATTTTGTAATGATTGAATGACCATTACAAATATTTGAAAATCATGACCCATTCATAGTGAATGTCATTTTGCCTTGAAACGTAACACATGGAACCTGGAAATCGGACGCAGCGGTAGCCTCTTCTTCTCTACATACTGTATACTCTGGGCTCCTTGGAAGTTGGATATAAACCAGTTCATTGAGTTTCAACTTTTCTATGCGGTGCCGGTGTTATCTGCTGACATGTCAGTGTGTGTGTGTGTGTGTGTGTGTGTGTGTGTGTGTGTGTGTGTGTGGCTGGTTTAACCTGTGGTGCATTGATTGGCCAACACGCCACAGGTGTTGCGGCCTCACCCAGCAGCACCCAGACTCTAATCAGCCTGACGGGGGCCAGGTGAGGCTGCTTAAACCAGCCACCAAACACACACACACACACACACACACACACACACACACACACACACACATATACACACACACACAACAACACACACACACACACACACACACACACACACACACACACACACACACACACACACACACTCCACGTCGGGACGATTAGGTGGTTTTGCTGGGTCATCAGATTGGGTCTCCGTAAACACATGGAAGCACAGCAGACAAAATGGTGGTCTGTGGGTGTGGGGGGGGGGGGGGGGGGGGGGGTCTGGTTATAGGCGGCCATTAGCAAGACAAGAACTGTTGAGTGCTGACCAACTTTTCCATTGAATTAATGAACTCGAAGTTGAAGGCGATTTTCTCCATTTCATCCAGTATCTTGATTTCTGGTGTTTCTGTATCTCTGCCACACACCTTGTGATCAACTCCCCACGGGTCCATAGTTTACAAGAACATAAGCCCAGATTAGTCACGTTTACAAGATTACTTGTTTAGTATTGGGTGGGTTTTTTTTTCCACATTCAATCTCCTGGAATGTGTGTGCTTTTTATTTATTGGTTTGTCTCTTCTCTCTCCGTCGGGTTTATTGGTATTGAATCCGGCTGGCGGTGAGGACGCGGGAAGGGGAACCGAGCTGTGTTTCGGCGAACCAGTTAAATACGGAAGTTCCGAGCCAGCGGACGAGAGCCGCTAAAAACAGCCGCACAGATGTGAGTGAAGATTGAAACTACACTCTTACTCTGAAACAACGAGCGCGCTAATGCTATAATTATAATTACACCGATTAAAACCTCTTCTGTCTGGCCTCTCGTCGGAATTAGGGGGAATTTAGCTTTCGCTGCTCATTTCCACATCTATTTTGGGAGGACGTATCTCTCTCTCTCTGTCTGTCTCTCTCTCTCTCTCTCTCTCTGTCTCTCTTCTCTGTCTCTCTCTCTCTCTCTCCCTCTCTCTCTCTCTCTGTCTCTCTCTCTCTCTCTCTGTCTTCTCTCCTCTCTCTCTCTCTCTCTCTGTCTCTCTGTCTCTCTCTCTGTCTCTCTCTGTCTCTCTGTCTCTCTCCCTCTCTCTGTCTGTCTCTCTGTCTCTCTGTCTCTCTCTCTCCCTCTTCCTCCCACCCGTCTGTTCCTCTGGATTAAGCCTCCCTCCTCCACTGCCAGGTGGGCACAGGGACCGAGAGGAGGTCGGGGGAATCGTAGTTGTCGCCGAATCAGGAAAGAAAAATACCAGGAAAATGTTGTCGCAAAATGAACAGTAATGATAACACTGGAATAGAACGAGAAGTTTCAAGCACTCGAACGATTGCTAGATTGACCCCTTGCTGCTAAACGACACGAGATAACTTGGATAACACACTAAGATAAGATCAGAACGGCACGATGGCTAAGATAAGCATACTGAGTTCCAAACACTTTAACTAAAGTCGATTACATTGTGAAGAAAAAAACATTTAAATCTGTAAACCACCAACTCTCTCCTGCAGCAGTGAGTGAGTCAAGCATCCCTATGCCCCCGGGTGTGGCTTGTGGCTCTCTCCTACCCTCCAGTCCTTGGTGTTCCCCTGCTAAGTACCCCTACGTTACTATGGACACACACACACACACACACACACACACACACACACACACACACACACACACACACACACACAGACAGCCAATCACCGACGGACCCCATGTTTTTTGTGTGTGGCACCTGGACCCTGACAGACGCCAACACAGGTGGTGTGTTTCTCCCCCGGCGGCGAGTGGCGGCGGCGGCGGCCATATCCGTTGGTAGCGGGGAGTGGAAGTGGAAGTGGAAGCGGAAGCGGAAGCGGCAGGTGGATGACTTCCATCGGCGTCCGTGTGAAGTCATGTGTTTAATAATTTGACACATTTTGTGCTGGAATTGTTATTGCCGGATGGCTGTTGGCAGATTTGACTCCACTGTGGAACAGAAATAGATCACATGATCATCTCGTCGTGTTTTCATTGCGTTCCTGCGTCATGTTTTCGCCCTTCAATACTAAATCTTCATGGCGAGTACGGTTCACGGCGCAGGCGAAGGTCAAGGTCAAGGCTATTTTTTTGTACTTGACAAAAATGTTACTCCGAGGAGCACTTGGGTACAGACGACAGGAGAACCTTGTCCGTTATTCTATTCTCATCCCATCCCGTCCCCCCAGCGCTCTCCTGTTCTATCCCCTCGCTTCACGCCGTCTCTCGTCTCGTCTACTTTGCTGTTGTGGCGGAAACTCTGTGGTTCATCCCCCAGACAGACAGGCAGGAGTGAGTGAAGGGAGATGGAGGTGTGTGTGTGTGTGTGTGTTTGAAGTGTGTGTGTTCAAGTGTGTGTGTGTGTGTGTGTGTGTGTGTGTGTGGTGTGTGTTCTGGGAGATGTCACCGCACATCCCAGGAGCCGGGCCCAGAGCGGCAGAGCCTAGTTAGGCTGCGCGAGGAATAAAAAGCAAAGAACCTGCAGACGGAAAAAAAACCCTCAAACCTCGAGAGTGAGTCACTCTGGAGAGGACGCCTCGTTCGGAGACAACCAGAGAACAGCGCGGAAGCAACCCCCAAAAAATATATAAAAGAGATATAAAACAATAAAGGAAATAAAACATTTGTATTCAGGCCACTGGCCTCTTAGGACAGACTGAGCAAGAGTTGTCACAACACACGACATCGCCGCCAGTTTTATTTGTTTCGTTCTTTTGGCGGAGGGGTCGGCCGTGTCTGGATTGACTGGAACGCTTTGTCGCTTGGGAATGGGTGTCCGTGTGTCCGTGTGTGTGTGTGTGTGTGTGTGTGTGTGTGTGTGTGTGTGTGTGTGTGTGTGTGTGTGTGTACAAATGATGCCTTTCTCCGTGTCCCTCGGGTGAAACCTGGAGGAGACAAGGCCTCCTCAAAGCTAAGCTAACCGGGGGTCACCGGGAGCCATGCCGCCGCAATTCAATCTCTTCCGGTTGTGACAATATTATGAAGTCCTCTGATCTGGGCTCCAGCTGAGAGCCTCTGTGGAGAGCATCCGGTGTTCAAATGTTGTTCGGTCGTCGTCGTCGTCGTTGTCGTCGTCGTTGTTGTTGTTGTTGTTGTTGTTGTTGTTGTTGTTGCTGTCGTTGTGTTCCTTGTGTGTGAGGGTAAATGAACGGGCTGGGGTTCTGTCCGTGTGTCTCGGGGAGTGTGTTTGTGTGTGTTTGTGTGTGTTTGTGCGATGTGATTTTATGTGTACGGGAGAGAGAGAGAGAGAGAGAGAGAGAGCGAGAGAGAGAGAGAGCGTGAGTGTGTGAGCAGTCCTCTTAACTCTTCTTAACTCGTTTTTTTTGCAGCAAAAAGCGGCGTTCTGTTTAGAGAAGAAAACGTTTTCTTTCCATTGAGTCGTCGGTTCCCAGCGAGCCGGCGCTCAACGTCTCATCCCCATGACAACGGGGCGGGGGCCCGCTGATCCACTTAATGCCGTAAGCGGTCCGACGTACTCACCGCAATCACCGCGTCCCGAGCCCTCGTTATGTCAAGAAGTCCTGGATTACTCCGGGAATATCCGAGCGGATACTCGCTCCGAATGCAACGGAGAAAGTATCTCTCTCTCTCTCTCTCTCTCTCTCTCTCTCTCTCTCTCTCTCTCTCTCTCTCTCAATTCAATTATTCAATTTAAAGAGCTTTATTGTCAAGGGAAACGTTCATTTACATTGTCAAAGCGAGTGGTAAATAAAGACAAAAACCAAAAATCGAATTTCCAATTGTCGATGTACAAATGTACAATTGCAGATATTCTACAAAGCTGCAATATTGCAATCAAATGTATAAATATGAGTTTCTAAGATATACTTATAAAGAACTAAATATATACAGGTGAGTAAGTCAACATAAAAAATCAAAAAAAAATATAGAAAAAATATAAAAATACAAAAATACTACAGAATAAAAATCTTTCTCTCTCTCTCTCTCTCTCTCTCTCTCTCTCTCTCTCTCTCTCTCTCTCTCTTTCTTCTCTTTTCCTTTTCCCTCTCTCTCTCTCTCTCTCTCTCTCTCTCTCCCCTCTCTCTCTCTCATTCTATTCTCTCTCTCTCTTCCTTCCCCCTGCTCTCTCCTGGGTGCTCCGTGGGGGGGCGGTGAGAGACACGGGGGGTGAGGGAGGGGTTGTCAGCCATCATCCTGCCGCCGCCGTGCACGCCGGAGTCTGGAGTCTGAGGTGTGAGTCACAGAAAAGAAAAAAATGCACGACAAGACTCCGTGTTTCGTTAGAACGGCGTTCAAAACAAAACCCCCAGCAAACCACAGACTCGCCAAGTATTCACCAGTCGCTGCTCCCCCACAGTAAGACACGTAACGCTAAAGGAGCTACAGCTAGGTTGTTCACCCTCACACACACACACACACACACACACACACACACACACACACACACACACACACACACACACACACACACACACACACACACACACACACACACACACACACAGCCAGGAGGTTGCGCGCTGAATGAATGAATGAATGAATGAATGCCACCACAGATTGTCTGTGAGATTAGAGACCAGGAGGGACATCCTTTCAGAATGTGATTATGTGTGTGTGTGTGTGTGTG
>PIJE02002480.1:35788-38288 GCA_002895965.2 Coryphaenoides rupestris | reverse complement strand
CACGAACACGCAACAAACACCAGAGAGATAAGAGACGCGAAACACCTGTGAGGGGGGCGGGGCTAAGGGGCAGACAGGTGTGGGGAGAAAAACGACATCGCTGACACCGCGTGTCGCTAACGTGCAACCAACGTGGGGTTAACCAGCGCACTGCGTGAAGGGCGCTGCACTCCTGCTGTAGGACACCACGACGTGACTAATACAGGTGACAGTGTCGAAATCAGGTAGTACGATATGTAGAGAGAAGGCACACACAACACACACACACACACACACACACACACCACACACACATCACACACACCACACACAACACACACCTACACACACAACACACACACTACACCACACACATGCACACCACACACACACACAACACACGCAGCACACACACACACACAGCGTAGCCAATGGAAACACGGCAGGTCACACCCTGGCCGACATTGCCTCACCAGGTGGAAGATGTAAGATATATAAGGCAGATTATTATATATGTGCAAGTGGTGAGTTGGCCCGGGAACGCGACTAAACAGAATGACTAACGCCGGAGTCACCAGTGCTGGTATTATGACTCAGGAGACGAGTCTCTCTCTTTGCCTCATTGAACGTGAAACGATCAAGTGCGGACGCTGGCGGGGTCTCCCATATATCATATGAAGTTGCCCGGTGCCGTCGCGCGCCTCTGGCCGCGCCCCCCCTGTCGCCCGCGCGCTCGCCCTGTCGCGCCTCAGCCCTCGCCGTGTGCACCCCGCCCGCGCCCCGCCGCCGCGCCCGCGCCGCTCGCGCCCGCTCGCCGACCGCGCTCTGAGTCACGTGCCGCCGCGCCCTGGCCTGTTTACCTCTCACCGCGCCGCCGCGCCCAGCGCCCTGCGCAGCCCCGACCCTCGCCCTGTGCGCGCGGTGCCGCGCCTCGCCCGCCCCTGCGCCACCGTGCGCCGCGCCCACCGCGGCCCTGCGTGCAGATGTCTCGCTGTCGTGCCTGCGCCCCTGTGCCCGGTGCCCTCAGACTTCTGACTTCGCCACGTGCGCTCGTCGCTGCGCCGCCTGTGTCCCGCACCTTCGACCGCATACCTTCGCTCCCGGGCGCCGCCTCACCCGCGCCGGCCTCACCATCGGCTCCACTGCGTCGCCCGCGAACCGCCCCTCCCCTCACACCGTCACCCGCGCCCTCAACCGTCAGCCCGTCGTCCCTGGCGCCGCCCTCGCCCGCGCCGCGGCCCCGCGCCGCCGCTCTCTGTGGCCCCCCTCGCCCGCGCCCTCCTCGCCCGGTGCGTGAGCCTGCCCTCGCCGCCCCTCGCCCTCGCCCTCGCCACCTCGACCGGCACAGTGGCAAAAGTCTGGATAGACAGCCGCTTATAATGATCGATGAGTTCACACGAGTCCCCTTCTCATATTTGTAAAGTTCACTCGAGTACTTGGCAGTTTTGAACCCAAAAAGCACGGCAGGCGAGGCGGCAGGTAGGATTGCGGAAAAAGAGTTCAGGTTACGTTCGTCAACAGGCAAGGTCGAACCCGGGAGATCAGTCACACGGGCAAACAACTCTGACAAGCGGCAGGCGGGGAATTCAAACCTGGAGATCAGTCAATCGGGTAAACAAGTCCGACAAGGGGACCCGGCGGGGAACGCAACGTCAGGAGAACAGGTGAGCAGCGGCCAGCCGGGTCAAACCAAACCAGACGGCGTCCGGAAGTAATGGGAAACGTGGGAAAGTTTGCTGTAACACACAAGATGTTCTCTGGCAGAGAACACGGGGGAAGCGGACCGGCATTAATACCGAGGGACTCACGAGGGGAACGAGCTGCAGGTGAGGAGATGGGCGGGGCTAATTAGTGTTAAGGCATTATTATTATTATTATTATTATTGCCTGTCGGGTCGATCATGGTAATCGCTTATGGCAGCGCGGACAAATGCAGGTGCTTACTGCCCCCAGGAACAAACACACGGCGCACACACAAAAACCACACACACACACACACACACGAACACACACACACACACACACACACACACACACACACACACACACACACACACACACACACACACACACACATACACACACACACACACACACACACACACACACACACACACACACACACACACACACACACACACACACACACACACACACACACACACACACACACACACACACACACGCACACACAGACACACACACACACACACACACACACACACACACACACACACACACACACACACACACACACACACACACACACACACTCACTCAGACACACACACACACACACACACACACGACACACACACACACACACACACACACACACACACACACACGCACACACACACACACACACACACACACACACACACACACACACACACACAAGCTGAACGTGTACCCCATAGAACTTAGTTGCTCGCTTTAGTCGCGAAGTCTAGCTGCCTACTCACTATGTCCCACGCCTCAACGCGCCCAGCTCAGTGATATAATGAAGCATCACGCCGTG
>PIJE02002480.1:28288-30788 GCA_002895965.2 Coryphaenoides rupestris | reverse complement strand
GTACATCCCATTTATTTAACAGTATTTGAACGGATTGGACTCCCCCAAGCTCTCCCCCAGGGACGGGGGCGGGGGGGAGGGGGGGGGGAGATAATCCACTGTTCTGCAGGCATGCAGTCTCCCCCTGGCAGATTCCGTACGGCAGCGTTTTTCAGTAAGTTAGATCCCATCGTTTATCAATTACCAAACAGCCAAACAGCCATTGATTTGTATTTCCCGAATTGACCTTTCGAGAAGCCTTTGGTTGGCATAAAAGACGCCACGCTTTATTCCGGTTTTATTCTTAACTTGTCAGAAATAACCTTTGCGGACCCTTTCCTGGCAACCCACGATGCCCCGCATTACCCAAATTACCAACGGAACGCCCAAGATGAATAATGCATTGCTGCAGTTCCTCGACGAGAACCCGCAAGGCGCAGGTTACCGCAAGGCTCTGTCCTAGGTCCTGTTTTGTTTACAACTAATTTAAGAATCCAGGACCCCGGGTGATATTTCTTCACAGTTGAAACATTTTTTTGCCAAAGCCTTTCCCATCCCATAGTCATTCTAACGTCTATTCTTGCTAAAGGGGACATACAGTGCGTTGTCCAACAGAGCCCTAATGCCGGTCGACTCTGTGACGATATACTGTACTTTCAAATGACTTAGAAACTTTTTCTACAAACTTGTATATTTCATGATGTTGAGTCGAAGATGCTACACACAGGGGAGGGAGGGTGGATGTTCCATGTTCCGTCTTCAGGTTCATCCCAGGCATGGTGGGGGGGGGGGGGGGGGTGTGGATGATGTTGTTGAGGTACCCTGTGGTCTGTCTGTATCTTACCTGAAAACGACCTTGATGCATCCTCAGGTTTTGTCTCGTCCTGCTGCTGCTGCTGCTGCTGCTGCTGCTGCTGTTCTCCTGCGGTTCTCTAATCTTCATCAGTGGAAGTAATCGGTGCAGAAGAGAGAACACACGACACAGTCCAAGTCCGACGTTCCTCCCGCCTGACAAAGCCCAGATACCTTGAGCTGCAGGACTCTGCAAAGTAAACACGCCGCCGAGGTCAGACGACGGCGAACAGCTTCACGAAACACAACACAACACAACACAACACAACACAACACGACACAACACAACACAACACACACAACACAACACAACACACACACACAACACAACACAACACACACAACACACACACAACACAACACAACACACACAACACAACACAACACAACACAACACACACAACACAACACAACACAACACAACACAACACACCACAACAGCACTAACAACACACCACAACACACCACAACACACTACACAAACACAACCACACACAACACTACCCCACAACACAAACACTACACTACACAACACAACACACCACAAACACAACGGAAGATTGGACGCGGAAGCTACACTTCACTTTGTCGCTTCTCCACTGTGTCTTCCATAGTAGACCCAGGGAGGTGGAGGTACCTCTGAAAATGACCGGAGGTTTCCGGCAGGCGCGGATCGGTGGTTAGAAAACCAGCAGGCAGCAGCTGTTGTTTCTAACCCACCGCATGGCGAGGGTGGCCGGGAAACAGAGAGAAACGTAAAATGGCAGCCGGGAAACATCTGGGAAAGTACCGGATGAGATGAGAAATGGGAAACGGCCGTCAACACAGGAGAGAAACAAAAAATAAATGTTGACGCATTGAACCGCGGTAAACCCGTGAAGCTTTTAGTCCGCCTTGTTTTTAGGCTCCAAAATCCAACAGATTAGAGAGCGACGCCGCTGGGAATAAGACCCGGGTGAAGCAGACGAACGACGGCGGTCGCTGATGCGTTGAAGTCGGGTCGTGTCTCTGATGCTCCGTTTCCGGAGACGTACCGTAAGTGGGGAACGCGAGAAGTAATTGTTCTTATGATCGGTTTCGAGACACCTGGAGACCTGAAGGCCGACACCACGTGACCCGCGGAGGACATTTTAGTCGCTCGCGCCGATCGTTGCAAAGCAAAGGATACAGAGAATGCATCTGTTCATTCTTGCGGTGTACTTAATATGGGGAACAATCCTGTTGGTAGGCAATACATCCACGTCTTTGCTGGTATATTTGCACAAGAAAAATGTATTCCAGTATTACATAACGGGGTTTTAATAGTTGCTGCACAATGTGTATTGCACCTTTGTATACAACTTAGGTTGGCAGTTGTATTGAGTTTAACTAAATGCGTTTTTTATGATAAATACGTGAAAATGTCTCTTAATTTCAACCGGTTGCTTCCGATATTGTTTCGGCGACGTGGGTTATGTTATTATCGTGGCGAACGCCGTAGTTCTATTCAGCGTATTTTTTATGGCTGTGAGATTAAAGTACATCGCAACGGTTTTTCCTTCGAGACATCGCGGTGTAGACGAGATGTGTTCCGTGTTCGCCGCGCTGCCGTCGTACGCCGGAGTGTTTTCGCCGCGATGATGCATCTTCCCGCTTGACGCCCGGCGAGAGAGAGAGAGAGAGAGAGAGA
>PIJE02002480.1:5788-8288 GCA_002895965.2 Coryphaenoides rupestris | reverse complement strand
AATAATGGTCATTTTATTGCAGGATTAATCTCAATGGCGCTGTGTTTTCCAGTGGCTCTCAGAGAACCCCACCATCCATCAGATTGGGAGAGAGAGAGAGACAGAGAGAGAGAGAGAGAGGAGAGAGAGAGAGAGAGAGAGAGAGAGAGAGAGAGAGAGAGAGAGAGAGAGAGAGAGAGAGAGAGAGAGAGAGAGAGAGAGAGAGAGAGAGAGAGAGAGAGAGAGAGAGAGAGAGAGAGAGAGCAGAGGTGATGTAGAACCCGCGGGTATCAGCTGGTCCCCGGGGGTCTTAGCCTCTCTGCGGTGGATCCTCTGTTTTTATTGTTCTATTTTGGTCTTCAGGAACTCGTCTATGAACCCCCCCCCCCCGGCTCCCCGGCTCCGCCCCCCCCCCACACACACACACACCCTGTTCATTCTAACTCTCATCTTGTTGTTCTTTATCGTTAACTTTTATTTCCTCGAGTGCCGTCCTGTATGCTGTGGGTTCTCTGGTGCGCTGCCAGCGTACACACAGGCCAGGTCACCGCCAAGCATTGCGGCAAATATGTTTGCTTTGTGAATGGATGTCATTTAGAGACTCCTTCCTGGAAGAAGAAGACTGGAAAAAAAAAATCAAAAGGGGAAAGAAAATGAATTCCTCTTTGGATTATTCTTTAATAAGGTGCATTATCAAACCGGCAGAAATTAGCTCCGAGCCGCGATCGGGCCCTTAATCCAAAAAACGTGCCCTTAGGATTCCCCTGTTTAATTCCTGGTTGCCACGGGACGCTTCAGAGGCGTTTAAGTGTTCACATTTCCCCGAGAAAAAAAACAAAAAAAACCCCATTTGCTTCCTTGGCTTGTTGTCTTTTCTTTTCTTTTTTTTTCGTGTGCATTGTGATCATCACGCTCCTCGAGACGGACCGTCGTCCTCGCTTCCAATCAAGCGAATCGAGTGTGTCTGCGGAGGTCGCCGACGTCGGAGGCACGCGTGCAGGAAGTGCGTAATTAATGAAGCTGGAGGGACAGGTACTGTAGATACAATCACCTGGAAGGCACGCCGGAACGCCGGAACGCCGGAACGCCGGAACGCCGCTCGGCAAAGCTGCGTCTTCCCGGAAGAAGGCCGTCGATTTTCTCGCAATCAAACCCGATGTTGTTCTCGCTTGTACATCCGCTCCGGGGGGGGGGGGGCGGCGGGGGGAATATTGAAGCCCACTTCTGTCAGTCGGAGACGCTAACTAAGCACCGCGGCCGTGTTATCGTGGAGCCGGTGTATCCGGAGCACTCGTTTCTGACTGACTGACTTTGTGTTTCTGTGTAAACCACGGTTTTTCTTTTGTTACCCCGCAGTGTTCCTCGTCGGCGCTTTGCGAAAACGTCGTCGTTAGCCCAGCGGAGCCGTTGTGTTTCGGAGTGTGTCTTGCTAGCGGCGCGGTTGTCTTACAACACGACGGACGACACCGCCGTCGCTCGCCGTTGTGCAAAAAAACCTCCGTGGGCGATATCAGCGAAAAAACAAATTAACATGCAAAGTAAATTACTTGAATTCTTGACGGTTGCCCCGCGGAATAAATATATATACTGTATCTATACTGTATATATATACTGTATCTATACTGTATATATACTGTATATAGGCCGAGGCCCGACTTTTGTCATGTGGTTTTGAATTCAGTGTTTGTTTGTTTGTCACCGCTGGACAAGTACTACATTATGTAAAATGATGTCTGGGATTTTATGATTGCTCTCATCTTCTGTCTATGATTGCTGTCTATAAATGCAGTGTTTCACGTTGACAACACTCCAGACAGACACGCCGAATCAAACGTCTTCTTCCCGAAGTCAAGGGATATCTCGTCAGGATTTCGTCTTCTTTTTGAATTAGTAGTTCAAAACCGAGTATCAAAGCCGTCGAAAAAAAGCGTGCGGCCCCCCGGATATTACCGAAACAAACGAGCCAACGGGAGTCATCGCTAACCCCCCGGACCCGGGGCGCCTGACTCTCAGGTCCCCGCGGTCCTCACCGTCGAAGCGCCGAGCCGAGCCGCGGGTCGGGTCGCTCCTATTATTTAATCAGGGCTGAGCGTTGGACCCGGGCGGAGCAGGTGTAGCGCGGCCCAGCGGGACTCGGAGTGACGGAGGAGACGCCGCGCGAAACCAGCAGAGACAAACACGCCTGATTTATCTGTGTGTGTGTGTGTGTGTGTGTGTGTGTGTGTGTGTGTGTGTGTGTGTGTGTGTGTGTGTGTGTGTGTGTGTGTGTGTGTGTGTGTGTGTGTGTGTGTGTGTGTGTGTGTGTGTGTGTGTGTGTGTGTGTGTGTGTGTCTGTGTGTGTGTGTGTCTGTGTGTGTGCGTGTGTGTGTGTGTGTGTGTGTGTGTGTGTGTGTGTGTGTGTGTGTGTGTGTGTGTGTGTGTGTGTGCGTGTGTGTGTGTGTGTGTGTGTGTGCGTGTGTGCGTGCGTGCGTGCGTACAGCATTAGCAACGCCTGTATTTCCTCAGGCCGCCTCTTCTCTTA